>CM053783.1:183408028-183495528 GCA_028749045.1 Cupressus sempervirens
TAATCAAATTGGTACAATTGATTAATTGTGTGTTGTCTTTTTTTTTTTTAAAGAGGGGTAAACGCTTTGACCTGGAGCTATGAACCAGTGAGGCCACAAATGGGGGACCACATCCCCATTAGATTTGAACCTTGATGGCAAGGATAACAACTCAATAACTTAACCATCACGACATGCCACTATTGGCAATTGTGTGTTGTCTTTGTTTTTACACAAATTTCATATTAGTTGACAGTCAGTGCATGCTAAGATCACTTGTTTAGTGAAGAAAAATTTCCTAGTCTACCAAGTGTTCCTTGTTTTCCTCTGTACAGAAGGTAGTATCTACTGAGCTCACTTGGGCATCAAAGGAAGTTATACAAAAAAAAGTGTTAACTGAGCTTCTGTTGGTTAACCTAGGAAATCACTTCAAAATCAATTTCTATCGAGCTAGGTTAGCTACTAAAGGATTTTCTTATTTTGGCATGTAAAGCTTAATTATTTTACCTATTGATTCTAGCCAACTGAGGTGATGAATATTGGTTATTCTAATTTGTATTTTAGCTAACGTGAAAATCTGGAAAGTATAAGAAAAAGATCAAGTTGTGATTTCAAAGTGTGTGATATGCAAGTTGAATGAGTTGAAAGAGATAAGAAGAGAGGAAGTGAACTTGAAGGATAAGCAGGTATCCTTGTGAAGTAGAAAAGTGTTATTTGATCAGAAAGGATCAAGTATGAACCAAAATAGAGATCTATAATTAGCAATTTAGTTGCATCGCAATTAGGTCATTTCATTGTTACTCTCATTTTAGTAGTAATCTAAAATCTCTTAATAGAGTAGGTTTAATAGCCATTTTTAAATCCTCTAACAAGGTGGCAATTCCATTGAATTGTTTCTAGACCTTTTACACGGCCACTCCTAAAGTGGCGATTAAATCCTTTAATAGGGTCACACCTAATAGTGTGTTTTGAGAAGAATACGTATTTGGGAGACTTTAGTTCAAATCTGGAGGGTTACCTTAGTAACACAAGTGAGACTAGTAAGGATGAGCCTGAGGAAAGTAATGATAAAAATATAGGGTCAAAAAATGTTTGAGAAGAGGATAAAAACTAGAGTGAGCAAACCTAGAAAGAGAGGGAGGAAAATATGGAGGAAGAAATGGCGAAGGAGAAGGAGGACCTCATTGGTAAGGGTGATATGAATTTAGAGGAAGAAATGAGGAAGGAGAAGGATGAATCTACTAGTAAGGAGACAATGCTTTATTTCCTTCACACTACTAAGCTCAAGGTAGACTTCTCTCTCCATGGTGACTCTTGGATGTACAATGAGTTAATGAATTTGAAAAGAAGAATGGGAAAGATGTAGTAGGACTAGGAAGCTGATCGAGCTAAGATCATTCAGCTAGAATTTTAGGTTGGAAATATCCTAGAGAAGCTAAAGGAATATGAACATAAAATCCATCTTTTGATCAAAGAGAGTGACAACAAGATGGATAAGGTCACTTCAAGAATTTGTGTGGTTGTTGCTAGCTTAGGGAAGAGAAATAATGAGGAAATCATGTCTCCTTGTGGACCAAGAAAAAGAACAAGAAAAAGTTCAAGGAAGAAGGTGACTGAGGTATCTGGGTGATCTATTGTTAGCACCATCCAAAACACTACAAAGGCAAGCAAGGAGGTGGTGAAAATGATTAAGAAGTTACAATAGCTGCTAGTGGTGATTTTGGTAACTGGTTTGTTTTGGTGGTGGTTCTGGTAACTGGTCTCTAGTCTAGGTTTTTTAATTAGTTTTTGATCCTTTTATTTAAACACTAGGTTCTAGGTCCTTGTAAAACCTAGTTTAATTATTTGGTCTTATTTTGTGGTTTTAGGTCCCTATAAAATTTGATTTTGTAACTATTATTCTGCAAGTTTCAGGTCCTTGTAAAACTTGGTTGTGCTTACTTGAATATCTTTTTCTTTTTTATTAAGGGTTTCAGGTCCCTTCAAGACCTATTTTTACCTTAATCTAAAATAGTGTGTTTTGTAACCTTTAATAGGGTTGGCTCCTAATAGGGCTCACTTTAGAAGAGTGAAAAATAGTAACTAGTTACAATTGGTAGTTTTTCTCAAATTGAGTTTCCACATTAAATCCTAGTGTCTTATGTGTTCATTTTATTTCTTTCATGCTTACAAGTAAATTAATGATAACATCTTAGATCTGCTAAACTAATTCACATTCTACATTTACTTAGTTACAACAATATTAGTATGCTTACCGAGTATCAACAGTAATTAGTTTTATCAGTCTAAATTTTATTTGACATCCAAGGGATCTGGGATTTAATTTAGTAGTAACTGATTCACCCCTCTCCTCTTAGTTACTCCTCTTATATTTCCAAAAATTGATATTAGAGCTTTTGGTTCTTGTAGAGAAGGTTTCAAGGACCTAAGCTAAATATTAGGATGTCTTACAAGAGAGAGATTCCAAAGATGAATAAAGACAACTTTGCAGCATGACAAGGACTTATGAGACTTCACCTAGCTATCATCAGTGATTTAGGTTACAAATGTCTTATGAAGAATATAAAACTCCCATTGGAACATTTTTAGTTGAAGATATTGTTGAGAAGAAGAACCATAACATCATGATGATTGATATTGCATCTACTCTCAGTTATGCTAAATTTGATGAGGTCAAAGACTGTAAAACTGCTTTTGATATGTGGAACAAACTGAAAGAAATCTATGGAGGAGATGAAAATGTAAGAAGAGCCAAATTAGAAAGCCTTAGAGGAAAATTTGATCAAATGAGAATGAGAGAAGATGAAAATGTTGCAAAATATTTGGAAAGAATCAAAGCTAGTGTTAGTGTAATCAGAGAATTTGGAGGAGAAATCAAAGAAGAAATTGTTGTAAGTAAAATTCTTAGAACTTTATTTCCCATCTATGAAATTAGAGTATCTGATATTCAAGAAAAGAGATGTGATTTAAATAACATGATAGGCTTGGATGCCCTAGTAGGAAGATTGACAACTTTTGAACTAGACGACTTTGATAACTATGTTCCTGCTTTCAAGAATATTGAGTCTACATTTGAAGCTAAACTCTCACTCAAAGAAAAAGGAAAGAAAATAAAAAAATTCAATTAGAAGGTGAAGAAGAAACTAAAGAAAGTTCTTATAGTGATCTTGAAATTGTTGAAGCTCTACTTGCAAAGAACTATTCCAGAAGCAGAGGAAAATACAAAGGTAAAATCCCTCTAATCTATTTTTCTTGTGAAGAAATTGGTCATATTGCTACTAGGTGTCCAAAAAAAGAAGGCAAGGAAGAGAAGAAAAACCATAAGTACAAAGCCAAGAAGGAATTCAAAGGTCACAAATCCTAAAAATAAAAAGGTAAGAAAACTTGTTTTATGGCTAAAGATTCTAATAATAGTAAAGATGAAATAGTGTATATTGTTGTAAAAGATGAATTTGATGATGAAGGAGATAAGATGGCACTTGTCTCTCATGTTAGTAAAAATGACACATGGATCATAGATAGTGGATGTTCTCACCATATGACTGGAGGCAAAACTAAGTTTGAACATTTTGAACACTATGATGGAGGTAGTGTAAGATTTGGAAACAATGAACCTTATTGCATAAAAGGAAAAGGTCATATATCATTAACCAATGAACTTGTATGTGACAATGCCTATTTGGTTGAAGGACTAAAATATAATTTACTGAGTGTGGCAAAACAACATTGGATTCAAGGTAGAATTCACGAATGGCAAGGCAAGATTATTGGATAACTAAGAAAATCTGATTGGATTAGGCAGGCAAACAAAAGGTAACCTATCTTATCTTGATCTTGGTGATTGCTCAAGTAGAAGAAAGCTAGTTATGGCATAGAAGACTATGTCATGTAAACTTTGATAATATGGTATATGCAAGAATTGCAAAATTGGCAAAATGGGAAAGACTAGTTTTAAGAGAAACAATTATCAGTGAAAAGATGTCTTGGAAATTGAGCATATTGATCTATGTGGACCCATTGGAATACAAAATTATAGTGGAGAAATTTTTTTTCATTCTTTTTCTTGATGATTATTCTAGAATGATGATTGTTATGTATCTGAAAGAAAAATTAGAAGCTTGTGAGAAATTCAAATGCTATTTGGCTAGAGTAGAAAAAGAAATTGGAAAATAATTGAAATGCTTAAGATCAGATAGAGGTGGTGAATTCATCTCAAATGAATTCAAGAATTTCTACATGGAAAGAAGAATCAAAAGAAAAGTATCAGCACCTGGTACTCCTGAGTAGAATGGATTAGCTGAAAGAAGAAATAGATCTATCATGGATTGTGCAAGGACACTAATGATTGAGAAGAATGTTGCTATCAAATACTAGAAGGAAGCTATTAGCATTGCAGTTCATACTTTGAATTGAGTTTAGTTAAATAAGGACTCAAACAAAACTCCCTATGAATTATGGTATGGCTGCAAAAATGAATATAAGTTACCTAAAAGTATTTGTTAGCAAATGTTATATCTTGAAAGAATCTAGAAAACACAAATTTGATGTAAAAGGTGATGAAGGTATATTTCTAGGATATTCCTATAGAAGTAAAGAAAACAAATGTCTAAATTTTTCCACTCACAAAATCATAGAAAGTGCACATGTGAGAATTCATGAGTTTGCAGAAAAGATAGAAGAAGAAAGCAAAAAGGAGCCAGAAGATTACAGAAGATTTGTCTCCTATGAACCTAATACATTGTCAAACGCATTTGACAAAAAAGAGACTTCATCTCCTGATCTCTAGAAGTCTTCAACAGTTGCCAAGTTGCAAGAAATGTAAATTGAGTCACAAAGACCTAAGTCACATTTAGAGGCTACTAAGTTAGTGCATACTGAGTTTAAAGAACTTGAGCCATAGATAGAAGGACCCGAGTTTGAAGTTGAGATTCAAATGAAGATAGTATAATTCATTCAAAAGTCAAAGAACCTGTATTGGCTAAATATGTCAGAAGGCATCATGCACCTGATCAGATCATTAGAGACAAATCAGATGGAACAATGACAAGAAGAAAACTAAAAGGTACATGTTTACTTGCTGAATTTGAACCTAGAAGTGTCAAAGATGACTACAAAATGAATGTTGGATTGAGTCTATGAATGAAGAAATAGAACAAATAGAAAAGAATAAAATTTGGACTCTTATACCTAGGCCCAAAGATAAAAATGTAATTGGTACAAAATGGGTATTCAGAAATAAGATGAATGAAGATGGAAAAGTGTCAAGAAACAAAGCAAGTTTGGTATGTAAAGGCTATTCTCAAGAAGAAGGTATTGATTATAGTGAAACTTTTGCCTCTGTTGCATGATTAGAAAGTGTTAGGACTTTACTAGCTTATGCAGCTCACAAAGGATTCAAAGTATATTAGATGGATGTTAAATCTACATTACTAAATGAAATTCTTCATGAGGAAGTCTACATTGAATAGCCAGAAGGTTTTTTTTATCCTAACAAAAGGGACATGGTTTGCAAATTACATAAAGCCCTATATGGTCTAAAACAAGCTCCTAGAGCCTGGTATGAAAGACTACATAAATATTTGATACATATTGGTTTTCAAAGAACAAATGATAATAGTAGTCTATACATCAAGGAAGGACTAGATAAGAAGATTATGTTGGCAAAAATATTTGTGGATGATACTCTATTCATGGGAAATGATGACTTATGCAAAGCATTTTCAGAAAAATGAATAAAGAATTTGAAATGTCCATGTTTGGTGAAATAAAATTCTTTGTTAGATTGCAGATACAATAGAACAAAAATGGTATGTATATCACTCAATCTAAGTATATCAAAGAGATAATCAAGAAATTTTGAATGGAAGATTCAAAACTAGTTGGAACTGCCATGTGTACCAGACTTAAGCTTACCAAAGATGATGACTCCAAGGAAGTAGATCAAACCTTATACAAATTTATGATTGGGAAATTATAGCATGTAGTACATACAAGGCCTAATATTGCCTTAGCAGTTGAGATAGTGGCAAGATTCTTAGCAAAACCTAGAGAAAACCACATGATGGCAATAAAAAGAATCTTGAGATATCCAAAAGGTACTGAAGACTATGGCTTATGGTACAAAATTGGAGGCAACCTTGACTTAAGAGTATTTATTGATGCTAATTGGGTAGGAAATCTTGATACAAAAAAAACACTAATGGTGGAAAATTCTTTCTTGGTAAAGGGCTGGTATCTTGGACAAGCAAGACGCAAAACTACAGAACTCAATCCACACCTGAAGCAGAATATGTAGCAATAGTAGTGAATTTCTCTAACATTGTTTAGTTCAAATAGTTGTTGGAAGGCATTAAGGTTGAAATTAAAGAGCCAATAATCATGTATTGTGATAACACCAATACAATTAACACATCAAAGAATCTAGTGATGCATTCCAAAAGAAAGCATATTGCTATAAAATATCACTTTGTAAGAGAATTAGTATAGGACAAAGAAATTAGGTTGGAATATGTGCATCTACAAGAACAAATTTGCAAATATATTCACAAAGCCATTACCTAAGGATGCATTTTTGTATCTAAGAGGTAAGCTAGGGGTCATTCCCCTATCTAAAGCTTAATAAATAAAGCTTAGTAATGCATCAACATAAACTAAGTTGAAGATCAATCAGTTGATGTAGTATAGGACATATTGTAGATGAATCTATACTCAAGGTATATCGATACTAATCAGAATGGTCTTTGGCATGTGTTGTCAAAGATGGAGAAGTTTACTGTCATATCTTTTTGAAATTTCATAGAGGGAGAATTTAAGAAATTCCTTCACAAAGGGAGAATACTATAGGATAAGTTTTTAGTATAAAATCAAAGAGGGAGAAACTTTCTGACAAAGGGAGTCTTGTTCTCAAAATTTCATTGTGTTATGACATGTTGTGTTGCCATTAGTGCCAAAGAGGGAGATTGTTAAATACAATTGATTAATTGTGTGTTGTCTTTAATGTTACACAAATGTCATATCAATTGATAGTTAGTGCATGCTGAGCTCACTTGGTAAATGAAGATAGTTTTCCTAGTCTACCAAGTGTTCCTAAGTTTACTCTGTATAGAAGGTAGTATCTATTGAGCTCATTTGGGTGTGAAAGGAAGTTATGCAAAACAGAGTGTTAACTAAGCTCACTCAGTTAATGATGGGAAAGTTGAACTAAGTTAGTATTAACTGAGTTTACTCAGTTACCAAAGGGATTTTGTAAGTTCACAGTGTTAACCAAGGTTCTATTGGTTAACATAGGAAATCACTTCAAAATTAGTTTTTACCAAGCTAGATCAGCTACCAAAGGATTTTTTATTTTGGCATGTAAAGCTTAATTATCTTACCTATTGATTCTAGCTGACTAAGGTGATGAATATTGGTTATTCTAATTTGTATTTGAGCTGACTTGACAATTTGGAAGGTACAAGTAAAAGGTCAAGTTGTGATTTAAAAGTGTGTGATATGCAAGTTGATTGAGTTGAAAGAGATAAGAAGAGAGGAAGTGAACTTGAAGGATAAGAAAGTACCCTTGTTGAGTATAAAAGGTTTTATTTGATTAGGAAGGATCAAGTATGAACTAGAACAAAGATTTGTAATTAGAAATTTAGTTGCATCACAATTAGGTCATTTCATTGTTACTCTCTAACCATTGTAGCAGTGATCTAAAATCTCTTACTAGAGTTGGTTTAATAGCCATTTGTAAATCATCTAGCAAGGTGGCAATTCTATTGAATTGTTTCAAGAAATTTTACAAGGCCACTCCTAAAAAGGTGATTAAATCCTTTAATAGGGTCACACCTAATAGTGTGTTTTGTAACCTTTGACGGGGTTGGCTCCTAATAGGGCTCACTTCAAAAGAAAGAAAAATAGTAACTACTTACAATTGGTGGTTTTTACCAAATTGAGTTTCCACGTTAAATCTTGGTATTTGATGTGTTCATGTTATTTCTTTCATGCTTGCAATTAAATTACTAAAAACATCTTAAGATCTGCTAATGTAATTCACACTTTGTATTTACCGAGTTACAACAATTTTTGCATGCTTACTGAGTATTAGAAGTAATCAATTTTATTAGTTTAAATTTTATTTCACAGCCAAGGGATCTATGATTTATTTTAGTAGTAACTAATTCACCCCTCTCCTCTCAGTTACTCCTCTTATATTTCCACCACACCACCCTACAGGATTTCTAGCCAACCAAGGATGCTCTTGTATCATTCTTCACCTTAGGCTCTATGATTTTGATTGTCTTAGCCTTCTTTGTTGGTGGGGGAACAATAGCTAGCGCTTTACCCTTTTTTTCTACACTTTCTTCCTCTTCCTCTACATCATCATCATTTTCTTGATCTTCTAGAATACCTTGAGTAATCACTAGAGGTCTTTCTCCTTTAGCCTGTGTGCCTAGTTTCTCTTCTAGATCTTCAATCATCTTCTTCCTTTTCTTGTTAGTTGAAGAAATATTAATATCTACTTTCTTTTTTTTGCTTCTTCATATTTTCTAAAGGGCTTAACCTTTACATCAATCTCTTTAGCAAGAAATGAAGGGTAGATTACTACACTCACATCATCAATGTCAATCTTATAACCAAATGGTTTAGGCTAGGCTACCCTTAGCTTAATTTCTTGTACATATGTGTAATTAGTATCAACTAGAAAATAAACATAATTATATTATTTTTCAACTAAGGATGTAGGAATCCTTGTTCTTCTCCTCATTTTCTATTTAAATTCATCCAAATATCCGTCCAACCCATTCTCAAAACTATCTCCTAGATTTTCAATATAATCACTTATATACCTAGTAGCAAGTTTTACTTGCTCCTATACAACAATCCTAATAGTAGGAAAATAACTTTGAACATAAAATAAAATACACATTATCAATGATCCAAATGTACACATTGAATTCTTAGGCTACCTAATTAATAAAAGATTGCCAGTTGCAATCATTGGAGCTCGACAAGATTATATTTAGGGTCTTTTATCATAATCTTCCAAGCTTAATCCATTGCCATACATGGCACATTATTAAGTTAGCTTGACTAGTAAAATCTATGTGCAATTATTCTCATAGAGAAATCTATCAATGGATCAATTATGTTTGAAATTGACATGCCATATCCATTCCACTCAGCCTTGGTGTTTTCCTTGACTGCATATTTTCTATGGCATCTCATGGTTTTCTTCTAGTCAAATATTAGATACCCTATTACAACATGAATAATATTCTTCATGATTTTTATCAACTCATTCTCCAACCATAACTCCATATCATGAATTCATCTTAACACTTCTTTAATCCATTCAATCTTGAAATTTCTCAAGAAATCTAGGGGTCGTGTCAACCCTTTCCTCTCTATAATCTTAAGCTCATCCTTCAATGCTCCTTCATCACATAACTTTTGATACGCTAATCAAATTTTATAGTCTCCTACTTCACTAATCTTACACATGTAATAGATCTACACATTTCATATCATGGTAACCCTAGGTGGTATCGATGATAACATATCCATTAAATCTCCTTTCATGTCAATTTTAGGAATAACACAATATTTAGGTGGAGGACAAGCATTGATCTTCACCAATTGAACATTACTAACTTCTTCAACTTGATTCCTTATTGTTGATGATGATCCAGATGCCATTCTTGTGTTTAGGGTTTTGAAATTTACTTCCTAAGTAACTCAACACAACTGACAATCAATGCTCACTCACTATTAAACAAAAAATTATCTCACCATCACCTAAGTTATAATCAATTCACACATTTCTTAAATCGCTCAAGCTATCAAAATTTGAATTCAAGGTGTGTGAAATAAATTCACATTTGCACTATATACCTTCATTCATTTAAATTAGGGCACTCATAAATGTTGTGTACTTCATTAGGTGTAATCCATCTATCTTAGTCAATATTACATCTTTTAACTCACTCTCCACTATACAGCTTGATCAATACCATTTAGCTTAGCACACATCAGTTCAGTCCTTGTAAGCATTCAATCCATATTGCAATGCTCAACCAATACAAATAGTATTATTAATTCTCGACACTTAATAGTGTAATTGATTTTGTTGCTCGATTCTATCCACAAATCTTTTCTAATGCATGTTATCTTATGAAAATATGAACTTTGGCATAATTTATGTTGGGAAATGATGTATGATATATTATTTGAATATGTAGTTCCTTACATAAATATTTTGATCAATTTGAGGTAGTGTGATCACCTTCTCCATTGGATTGAGTGATCTTAGCTTCACTTGTTCCATTGCTTCCAACTTCTACCTTCTTTATCAAAGTTTTATTCATCTCTTTTTTTTGTTCTACATTAACTTTTCCTTTTCCCTTAATGTGTTCATTGTTAGTACTCATGCTCAAGTCCTACAATTCTTTCTCACATGACCAATCTTGTGACAACTAAAACAAACTATACTTCTATTCAACCATTTCTTGTAATTGCATTTGAAATGTGTTCTTATGTGATTTTTTGAAATGTGACCATATTCTCCACAATAATGATAACTACACTATGTATTATAATCCCAATTGTAAAAGTTACCTTTCTTAGGTGCATTTTCTTGCCTTTTGATTGTCCAAATAGAATTTTTCTATGATTTACATTCTTATTTTCTATGTCCATACTTTTGACAATTTTAGCAATATCCCTCAAATATAGGTGTAGTAGGTGTATTGCTAACCTTTGATCTACATTCATGTAATTGATGACCTTGTTTTGTGAAACTAAAATCATTACCAATAAACTTAGGTTTAGGTTTTTTCTTGCTAATCTTGTTTTTGCAAATGTTTGTTGTGTTCCCCAACTTGCCACAATGATTACATTTAGGATTTCCTTTTGGTTTTTTATTTCTTTACTCTCCACTCTTGGACGATTCTACTTCTTGAGTAGATGAGTAGTAATTGATATATCCTAATCATTAAATGACCTTGGTGATGTCATCAATTCTTCAAAGTATCTTATAGATTCATTAGGCTTGTTCATACTCTCCAAGATTTCTTTCTCAAATCTTAGCTCATTTCTTAGTTGATCAGTCTATGATCTTAGATTTTTAATCTCCATGTCTTTTCCATTCAGCTCCTGATTTACAAGTAGTAGTTGATTCATCATGTCTAGCTGAGTGTTTGTAAGCTTTCACAAATCTAATGATCTCTCATCAATTCTTGTAGCCATTTATATTTTGTCTTCTTCTTCCATGACTTTGTCTTCTTCAACTTTCTTCTTTTGTTCAGCCACTTCACACAACCTTACTAATTTGATTTCATGTTTTCTCTTTGATCCTTTGACTTCTTGATTCAGAATGTTGTGACTCTCCAATACATATTCCATAACTACATCACTTTCACTAGAAATTCCATTGTAAACATTCCCTTAGTATCTATTTATTTATAAAGCATGTTATTCTTCTAGATAGCCATCTCTCTTATTTTCTTTAAGGACTTTCTCAATTCCTCTTTTTCTTTTCCAAGTTATTGTAGTATGAGATGGATGTCAATCATCTAATTTTCAATAGTCTTTCATTATTTTTAACCCTCCATCTCCAAGATATCAACTCTCAGTTGGTTAACTTCTTCAAGGAGAACACAACTCTAATACCAATTCTTGAAATTTTATTGGGAAACTAAGATACTAAGAGGGGTGAATCAAGATGACTAAAACTTTTATACTTCTAAGAAAATAATAACCTAACTACATTCACCACTTAATACATATCATATTTAGATCATCTCTAACATAAGCTCAAAATTGAAATGATGAAATAAATCTAACTATATATCGCATCCATCAACATGAAAATTCAAACACATAACACAATAGTTTTGGTTACCTAGAGACCCTCCAAGGTGAAGGTAAAATAGGAGTGGGGACGCCACCCAAAAATCTTCACTATTGTAGCAATAAATTTTTCCTCCTAGGACTACAAATTTGATCACTTTTGATGATCTACCCTATGAGGGGTCTTCCTTGTTAAGATATTTATAAGACTATTAGGTCTACCTTGATTAAAGGATTTAAAACTCACAATGAATTAAGAACTATGTGAAGAGATTTACTTGGGCCTATTAGGACCACTCTTTTAAGAGATTTATGTTAATTGACTTGCCAAAATGATTTAGTTTTTGATCCTTCTATTTGCACTTACAATACTGATTATGGATCTTCTCTTTCCACTCTCTGATATGATCTCCTATCTAACATATATTTACTCTTCTCTTCACTACTTCACTCACTCACTATACTTTGTTACCTCACAACTTTTCTTCCATCCTCTAAAACCTAACTTCTTTTCTTAAGCACTCACAAATCTTCATATCATTATGAAATAGGGCTTGGATCTTCCCTTAAAAAGACATATGTAGAGTCTTATTTCCTTTTTAGCCTCTTCATCTAATTGGTTATCTTTCCTTCATAGGGATTGATGATCCATGTTAAAATGTGTAAAAAACTTTGTCATAAACTCTATGATTAATAAAAAAAAATTTACATGTCATCTCAAAATGGTTTACCTCAAAGTTTGTGCCATTTTAGACATTCATGTTCAAACTGTGTTGCTCAGTACATACTATCTCTGATGCTTGGTTATAACTATTCTTCCTACTGACACTTTGCCTCAAGTAGCTTGACACCTTATGTATGAATTGACATCCACTTTCTCTTCTTTTCTGAACATTAATTGAACTTGTCTTCCATATAAATACTTAGTGACCACGGACTTGCTTAGCTCCTATAGAGCTTGACATATAAAAGATTATTTACAAGTCTTAACAAATACATGACTTGACCTATATAGAGTGACTTGGTCATAGTGATGACTGACCAACTTTTCCTTCTATATGACTAAGTGTTTGACACTAATAGATAATAAAACTAGAGGGATTAGAAGTAGCTAGATGGATGTCCAACATGTAGAGATTCTCATGGAATATTCTTGATGAATTGTATTGTAACATTGCAATAATATTTGGTGTAATGGGGAAAATTATTAAATGTCCAATATTAAATGTGGGTCAATGTGGGTTTGGTAGCACATGGTTTACAGAATGCCACTTGGTGCTTTTGTGACAGATTTCTACTATAAAAGAAATCACAAGGGTAGTTATAGTAGGAAGGAAAAAGGATAAAAAGCCAAAAGCCAAGAAGGGAATATCGAGAAAGACAAGCTAAGATAGGTTAGCCAAGAGAGAATTCAAGAAGCTTGGAAGCATGGCACATGATGTGTGGGTTCATTCTTGTTCACATGAATCACTTGGTTATGGCTAGGGCTTTGAAGGATTCCATGGTTTTATTAAATGGTGTTTTGTGAAATAATACATGATGATGGATACTTTTGGAGGTTGGGTTTTTATCTTAATGAGGGTTTCCTAGAGTATATCTTGTGTCATATTTTTGTGGGCATGTTGTTTATTCTCTTGCATGTGGATTTTAGTTACTTATTTTTTTTTAGATCTATATGGGTTATGTGAAAACAATAATATTATTTGTTGCAAGTTTTCTAACATGATTGCATTAAAATAAAAAGAAATTAATCTCCCAAAGGGAAAAGTCATACTAATCCAACTAACAATGGGAAATCATCATGATTTTTCTTTTTACAAAAAAATGTTTATCGTGGAATTCAAATATATTAAGAGTTTTGACATTGAAAAATAAAGGAAAAGCTTACAATTAGTCTCAAATTCTAGAAAAGATAGATCTATGTAGTGGAGAGGGTGTTTGCGAGAGTTAACTATACAAAAATAATTGAATATTGTAATCATAGGCTCTACACATGTTATCACTGGTAATATTATAATAGTAATTATTTCCACCAGTATTATAATACCAATTGTTTCTAGTAGTTACCCACTTGAGGCACCCATAAAAAATTCAC
This sequence comes from Cupressus sempervirens, assembly GCA_028749045.1. NCBI lineage: Eukaryota > Viridiplantae > Streptophyta > Pinopsida > Cupressales > Cupressaceae > Cupressus > Cupressus sempervirens. The sequence continues at coordinate 183,421,932 of CM053783.1, forward strand.
AACTATAATTGAAGGAATTTTTGAATTCACTCAATCCTTCAAAGAAAAGAGAAGTGAAAAGATCCAAATTGAAGTCTATATCATGAAGTTATTTTTTTCTTAGAATTAACATAACTAGAACAATACTTATCCAACTACACTTAAATGATATGCAGCTAAAAGAATATGAAAGACACATATCCAATAAATCTTATTGTGTTTAGTGATTCCTATCTTATTTTAATTTTAAATTATGGATTCCACATAATGTACAAATCTAACATGCTTAGTCTATAAGGCTCACATAAACACATAGTTACCCTCTTTTCATTATAACATTTTGATGGTAGATACACTAGAAAGTATTATGCTTAATTTATAAGGCACACACACCCATTCTCCTCCCATTTTTTATTACATTATATAGAAGGTAAATACTTCACAACTTGACCATGTTTATCTTTAAAGATGCATATAGCCATAACCACCTATTTTTATTGCACTATCCATCATGCACATGCTTGTAACTCTTATACAATTGTTTCCTTTACGAAACACATACCCATTACTTCACCCCTATTTATTAAAATATATAGAAGGAACATACTATTAGATAAATTAGAGAGAGGGTGAACTAGTTATATCCAACTGTCTTGCACACCTTAAAACACTTTAGTACCAATTCAACCTTTATAAGATTTTGAAACAATAACTCGGTGACCACATTAAAAATTCTTTAATTAAAGTTTATACCAACTTTACTCAAACTACTATCTAACTATTCCTTACTATATTGAGTGTCAAATAAATCAATTAACATATACCGAGGTGTAGCATTAATTAATTACCATGAAAATAAACTTGCAACACAATAGCATTCACACATTTAACACATATTTAACTTGAAAACACTATAAAGGCAAAAACCACCTGGGAATCAGAAACCAAATAATTTAACTCTTTTGAAGAGAGATCTATTCGATCCAACCTTGTTAAAGGTAATATGCACATTTTTATTGTGACCATGTTAAAGGGTTTTCACCAAATATCATCTAGACCTTATCACTCCTCTATATTTTTAAGTAGTCGCCTACTCTAAAGGACTTTCAAAACATCACTATTGGATGCTATCATATAGGATTTCAAAGACTTGTTAGGTCCACTTAGTTAAGAGGTTTTATCTATTGTAATAGTAAGAAAGTAACATTCAAGTGATCTATTAGATTTTAGCACTACCTTTCTTAATTATGTTATCACTTAACATTTTTAATTGCTTGATCTTCTCAATTATGTTATGCTCCATTCACTTTCTATATATTTTTTGACTTCAATTTTCATTAGAATAATCAACACATAATCATCAATAATCAACAACCAAGAATAATTTTGATAATCTCCTTATATAGCTAACTTCTACCTTTCCTGAATCTTCCAGATTTTGCCGCTTAATTACAATCGTAGATCTTAGATTCATTGCATTTAGTCACTCAAAAAATAGACTTCCTTCTTGAAATTTTCACTCAACTCCAAATTATTAAGTCTCCTCGATTGAATCTCCTTTGAATTATTTTATTCATTGATCTTATAAAAAAATTTATCCTTATCCTTTTGACTTCTCAATCATGCTTGATTTTCATCAAATGTTGGCCTCAAATTAATTCTTTTCTTAACATGTTCTTCCTATTTAGGATTGGTGAACACTACAACTTTACTTAGGCAATAAAATATTCTATTAACATTGAAATTGTTAATCTCATATTGGTTTTGACAAATAAGTGACAACACACTTAGTCATATTCATAGTGTATGCCAAGTGATCAGAGAAAGCTAAGTAATTAGTGCAAACCAAAGTATCAAAGCATGTTGAGCATTAGTTGCCAGATAATACATGCTGAGTAATATACATAGTTAGTGCCAAGAACTAGTATGTGCTGAGTAGATAGTGAGTGCTAAGTCACGCATGAGCTAAGTAAATAGTGAATGTTGAGTCATTCACAAGATAAGTTACAACATTGAAGATGTAATGGATGTTGAGCATCAGAGGCTTCAAGTGCCAAGTAAGAAATTTTGGACATAGTTGTTTGTAATGACACAAACTCCTATGTAAACCATTTTTGGGCTAACTTAAGGATTATTTTATGATTCTAGAAGATATATATGAAGGTATATTGAGAATCCCTATACAATGCATGCAACCAATTAGATTAAGGGATGTTCTAATGTAGGAACATCTTGCATCAAAAAAAAGGGGTGTGATCAAAATGCTATAAAAAAAATAGAGGAGAGAGAAAGTGAAAAAAATTAAAGGAAAAATTTTAAAAAAAAGGAAAAAAAGAAAAAAAGAGGAATTGTTATTTTCAAGGTGCATAGGTGATGTAAATAGAAAAATAAGAAAAATAGTTGTCATTTCATTTACTGAGGTGTGTAGGTGGCATTTTAGAAGTTTGTGAAAAGTTCCTTAAATCATGCATTTAATATTTGTTGTGACCTACAAAGGAAATGTAATTTTCTAATTGGGCCACATGGTGGTGCTTAGTTGTATATGGGTGGGAATTCAATATTTGTTTTAAGGTAGTTGTATTTACCTTTTATCCCACATCGATTGTGTTTGTAACATCTTTGATGGTAAGTGCCTATTAAAGAAAGGCTTATGATCATTTGTAATCAAGCTCTTCATTTGTAAGCTCTTCAAATATAAGCTCTTCAAGTATAAGCTCTTGTATAAGCTTTCATGGTGTAATCATTTGTAAGAAATCTTGGAGGTGAAAGTTCTCTTGGTTGAAACTCTTAGTGTAAAGACTCTTCTTGTGGAAGCTCTTATTTGGGAGTTCTCTTATGTTGAAGCATTTGTAAACTTATTTTGGAAGAAGCCATTTCTATGATGTCATATTGTTGATGTTGTAAGAATTTTCAAGTGTAATAAAAGCATGATAGTGAAAAGGCATAATTCTGGAAATGCTTATGAAGTGGAGTTGCCTACTAAAATGAATATTTCATTAGTATTCAATATTTTAGATTTGACAAAGTATTATGAAGGAGCTGATGGAGATGAAGTTGCAGAAGCGTAGTGGAGTATTCTAACACCTAGTTCAGCTACAAAGGAGATTGAGGAGATACTGGACAATCATGTTGGCAAAAGTACAAGGAACAAAACTTATGAGGAATACTTGGTCAAATGGAAAGGGAGGCCAATAGAGGATCCATAATGGCTAGCAAGGGAGGAGGTTTACCATCTTGGTTTTCCTCTAAACACGTAAGATGTGATAGAGTAACTTCTAAAATTACCCTAGGTGTTTGATGCAGGAGCATCTTGGGTGTAAGAGCAATCTTGCATCACCCAAAAATATTTTCTTTTTAGTCTTTTCTGTTTTAATAAGGACTAGTAGACACATTGGTTACTATTTATGGGAGCTTGCTATTTTTAGTAAGTTTTTCATAGGAGCTTGAAATTTTGTCATTTTCTACATGAAGGTTCATTTTAGAGTTATAAGTCTACCATAAAAATATCATTGCTCCATCTTAAGTATCAGAGAAGTTACTATAGATTTTTGGTGGAAATATTTGCAAAAATCTTCAGGCTCACCATTGGAGACCTTAGAGTGCCCAAATGAGGTCCAAAAACTTGATAGAAAGGTGTTTGTGACATTTTGAGCTTGTAGATCAAGAGCTAGCATTTACAAAAAGTAGTTATAATAGCCAATCAAAGAAACAATTCATGAGTTATGACCTTTCAAAGTTGGGCTACTTAAAATATCTAAAATAATTGTCAAAGATGTATTTGGCCAACTCTATATGTATTGTTAGAGTCCGTTGACCCTGGGTATTAAGTTTCAATGTCTAGAACCTTCCTGGGTGACATAAATTGCCTATTTAAGAAAGGCTCAAACATTGTTTAGGACAACTTAGGGTGGTAGTTCACAGCTTAGTCTTGCAGATTATTGTAATGAAGGTGCCCATGTGGGTTAGCATTTTGCACTTGCTAATTTTGTATTTTGCATTTGTGGCACAAATAAAAAATCCACATTTTGTTCTTACATTTTCTATTATTTCTTTGTTTTTGTTATAAGTTTATGATTTTGAGGGGAGCACCCTTCATCATGTTCTAAGTGGAAAAATGGGTGAATCATAATCATTGATTCCTATCTAAGCCTATCTCACCTAAGTCTTCTTAAGGAAGGAAAATCCTAAAGAGTTTGTAATGAGAAAATGAGAAGAGAAGGGAAAATGCTAAGTATAGAGAGAGAATTCATGGTGGCTATGGAGGTTATGATCATGTTATGAATTGCATAATTAGTTAGAGAGAATAGAGAAAAGTAGTTAAGGGACATAAGAGTTACATTTGGTTAGAAGGATCAAGTTCACACTAAGAAAAAGAAGATTTGACATCTAGAAACATAGTGCTAAGTGAAGGATCAAGGAAAAAACATTCAAATAGGTGAATTGGTAAAAAACTCTTAACTGAGTAGTCCTAGTAGGATTTGTAAATCCTTTAATAGGGTGTTTACTTTATTGTAAGTTGAAGTCCTCTAACAAGGGACACTTCTAATAGGGTGTTGAAATCCTTTAATAGGGTAAGATTTAAGAGTCTTTGTAAGCCTTTAATAGGGAAGACCTTTCATAGGGTAAATCATAGTTTATGATCAAATAATTTTAACTTTCATTACATACACTTTACAACTGCAATAGTGAAAATTTGTGGGTGTCATCCTCACTCTAGTTTTACCTTCTCATTGGAGAGTTTTTGGGTAACAAATTTACTATGCCATGAGTTATTTTTTTCATGCTATGGATGAACATGTTTATCTTGCTATTTCAATTGACATGCAAATTATGAGATGGATATGTGGTGAATGTTTTATGGTTAAAATTTTTGAACTACTAATTCACCCTCCCTCTCAAAGTTTACTTTTCCAATGTTAATTACAATAGAAATGACTCAGTTAATAGTAAACTTTAACTCTTCTTTGTAAGGCACTCGATGACAACCATAGTAGCTTGATTAATATTTGGTTCCTTCATTCACCATACAATCTACTCAATGTAACTTGAACATACTTGATGTTTAATACTTTCTCAGAAATATTACATTATTGTAAAAAAATCAAACCAACATTACATTGTTAGAGTTTAAGTCATTCAAGTGTCCATTTAATACCATACTTATCATCATACTTTCTTTAAATCCTCTTCATCAATCAAAGTATATCATATATGGCACTCTACTAAATTAGCATAATGTCTTACTAGTTAAGGCTTGGCATAAATGAAAGTATAATAACTGACATGAATCCTCACATACATTAACAACATTATTAGTTGGGGCTAGTGCATACTTAAGACTTTTCTTAGCTTGTAATACATCCATGCTCATACACCTAGAAAGATAACTATGCTGAAAAATCTAAAATTACATACTCACCCACATCATTCCTCCCTCCTTTTTATTACATTTATGCAAGGAATATACTTTCTTGTGCTAAGCTTGAAAGATATGCATATCCATACTTCTCACTTCTTTTAATTATACCCTATAGAAGGACCATAGTCTACAAAACTAATCATTCTTAGCATCTAAGATACACATACCAAAAATCATCCCTCCTTTTCATTACTTCATATAGAAGACATACCATGCAATTTTGATCATTCTTATCTTTTAAGAAACACATTCATAGTCCCCCTTATTTCAATTATAATGTATCAAAACAACATACTTTACAAACTTGACCATTCTTAACCTGTATGCATATATGTACTCCTCCCCTCTTATCATATAGTATGTATATGGAATGCATAAACTCTACAAACTTTACTGTGCTCATCCTTTAAGATAGGCATAAACATACTCTTCTTTTGTAGTCATATGATTTTTAATCCATAATGCTGTTATACTTAGCTTTTGACTCTTCTTTTGTAATTGTATGATTTTCAATTCATAATGTTAGTGCACATTGTTTGTGATGTCAATTGTGTTTTTTTATTCCCTTAATATTTTGACTCAAACTCAATTCAATTCTCTCATCATGTTCTTTATTTTTTTTATCATATAGTGTAATCTGAAACATCAGTCACACATAATAGATGCTAGAATAAGAAAACTAGTCTTCCCTTATTTTCATTGCAACATATAAATGACACATACTTTAAAAAACTTATTGCAATTTATGCCTATACAACCCAACTACACATAACCTATAAAACATAAATATCCATCCTCTTCTCTACACATCTCATTGAAAAAATTAGTGTAAAAAAATTCAATCATATGACTAAAAAATTTTCAATTCTATTTTCAAATCCAATCCAATATTAGTTCAACAATGTTTTTTGTATCATCTATTTATTGCTTTCTAATGGACAAGAGATTAAAGGTTTTAAGAAAATAACACCATATAAGTTCCCATGTAGAATATTCAACAATAAGATCAAAATCTATAAATAGAAGAGCATTGTAGAAAGGAAAAACTATAAATTGAATTAGTGTTTTGGCTCATACAAGATATGTAAGCATTCTCGAAGAAGCTTCTGGCTATAAAATCTTTTAGTACATGTTGGAATTTTGGAGTTAGAGATACTCAACCTCCAAATCTAGCACCAATAGTTTCAATTAGATTTTATAATATACCTGTATTGTCTTAAAATGAATGCACTTTTTGTTGGAAATATTCAAGACTATGCTAGGTTATTGAGAGGGGAGGGGTGAATCAGTAACCTTAAAACTTTATCAAATTTAGACCTTAATTGCAATAAACCCAATAATCATTTAATTTATTAAATCAGATCTAACTACATGCATAAGAAACTGAAAACATAAACATTCATGGAATAGGAACACAATAATTTGGTGACCCAGAAACCTTCCAAATAGAAAGTAAAACTGGGGTGGGGATGATACCCACAAAACTTCAATACTACAACATAAAGTTGGCTTGTTAAGGCTTACATTGATCACTTCTGATGATCTACCATGTTAGGAGCAATTAGGACTGCTAGGTCCACCTTGTTACATGATTTATAAATATACAATGAAGTATGCACTTGATAAAGAGATTTGATAAAAGACTGTTAAGTCTACCTTGTTGGAGGATTTTGGATTGGTTTAACTATTAGAATGAAATAGTAGATCTCTAACTTACAATTGATTTGCTGATAGAGATTCTTTGAAGTACTGATCACCTTAATGTGATAGATATGACTCTACTACTCTTTCTAATATGGCCTTACAATATACTTGCTATTGATTCACATTTGCATGCTTCTTACATATTCTTCATTCTTGATTTTTATTCATGCATACATCTATCTTGATCTATTTTTCTCTATGTGGATATGATACAATACATTACATATATATATATCAATCCAATTTACAAACTTACAAAGTTAGCCAATATACAAGTTAAAACCAATATTACAAAGTCAGTTCAAATGAAGACACTCAGGTTCTGAAGACTGACTTGGTGAAGTTCTGATATATGGTGTCCACTGTTATTACTTAGCATTGTCATGCATTTGGTAGAAGTGGAAGCTCAGTCCATACTAATAATCTCATAGTAGTCTCAAACTTGGTCTACACTGGCAACTCAATAGATATTGTGTAGCCTGGTAGAAATTGAATTCCACATTTACCATACTTGAACTTGGTAAACACTAATAATCTCATCACTCAGTTAACACTGACTTTGCTTCAGATGAACTAATGGCTCGATAGAAACTATGAAGCTTGGTAACCACTGAACTGCTCGGTAAGAATTGTAGGACTTCACACTACTTGAATCTACTTGTGTAATGAACCTGGATTAATATTTTTTTCTCTATCAGAAATATTATTTATTAAGTTCAAATATTTAAAAATTGAGATAATCCATTTATTTCTATAATGGCATTACTTTGAATTGTTTCCATCAAATAGCATACAAGTTGTAAAAAAATATTAAATCCATAATCTCCAAGTCCCATACAAACATTCACATTATAAATATATTATTATATATTAACTTTCAATATATAAACACTTCTTGAAAGAAGACTCTAATCAACTAATTGTTATTATTTTGATATTTATATATAATTACAAAGTGCTTATTACATGAATATAATAATACTTATTAAATAAACATAATACAAATAAGAAAGTTAAACTATAATCATATGTAAGTCACAACTTTACATACGTGACTCCTGAAAGGTATATAAATACCCATTATTAGGGTTAGGTCAAATACGAAGGAAGCGGTAGAATATATACATCAAGCCAGTGATAGAGAACAAAAAAGGCATAAAAATATAAAAGTGCAGGAAACATTTTAATACTCCAACGTGGAGATCTGAGTATAAATCATCACATACTTTCATATTCGGCGCCAATCACAGGTAGTACCCTCGACCAAACATAGTTGGGTACTGTCATTGCCTAGAACTAGCATCACTGCCACAGGATGCTGTTAGACAGTCAGGTACATCTGAACATCAATATGTTATTATGCATTAAATATGAATGTAATAAATTTAAAAAGGTAAGAATTAGAATACAATACATTTAGTCCAGCGATAAAGTAAGGAAAGTAATAATAAGGTGTTACATCTATACCTGCTCGATGCGCGAAGTATCTTTAAAAGTCCACTGGTCATGCAGTGTATACCCACACTATGTTGTGGACTGTCAACCTGCAAATTTCATCATCAGGTACAATGCCAAATCATGATTACATTTTTAAGTTACAAGCAAACATTGGTATTGTATATATTATGTTATGAATAATGGTCTCACGCATTACGAATTGGAGACTCACATAAGACTTAATTAAATATAAAGGTTTCTTTCATATATCAATCTAAATTGATATATATAGCATGAAATTAGATTAATACAAATATTTAAACATACATTACTATATATATATATATATACGTACACATTGATGAATATTTCATACAGTAATAATGTGTGAACAAATATGATAATAAAGAAATATTGTTACATTATATTTAACAATAATCTTAAAGAATTACCATTGAAATGTATTTCAAACTAATGCTTTGAAATCTTTTTTCTCATCTGAGTTATGACATCTTTAGATAGGGAGTGGGTGGAGGGAGAGGTGGAGTAAATTTGAGCACTTGACAGTATCCTCCAGGGAGCCACTTGTAGCTTGTTTCACACGCCCTTTGAACCATCAATCTACCATCTCCAGATAGTCATAACTTGAAGAGAGAAGTTTTCTTGGTGCTATAGAGTGAAACTTTATAAATCAATTAAACCAATTAAATCATATTGCTCAATCCCTCCATTTTGAATAATAATAAGGATCTAATGCACGTCAACTGGAATGAATTCCTAAAATTATACTAAAATTTTGAATAATAGGTTAAAGAATTAAAAAGGGGTCATTACAACTTGGTAACCACTGAAATGCTCAATAGGAACTGTGAAGCTTGGTGGCTATTGAATTACATGGAAAATACTATAGACTATTCAATGAGCTTGGTAACCATACAAAATTTGAATAAGTCTTGTCATTAATAACAAACTTGACTTAATGTCAAAAATCTCCCCCTTTGGCATTAGTGACAAATACACTTATCAACCAAAACTTATATACATTATAGTGTGATACTAGCTTGGTACTAGTATACTATTTTTTTTTTATAGAGATTTTTCAAAATTTGTCTTTCTAAGCGTATACTTTCCTTTTCTTTTTCTTTGCACTATTCTCCCCCATACAATATAAATACTAAGTGTTTCTCCCATATATACATACTAATTCTCATATATATATATATATATATATATATATTATTTTTCTCCCCCTTTTTGATAATAATGTCAAAGAGATACCAATATAAGAAAGAAAATCAAAATGTACCTTAAGTATGAGTACTAGAGTCTTATCCCAATTTTCTTGCAAAAATTTGTACGTATGTAGAATACTTTGAACTTCTACAAAGAGTTCTATCATGTGATCTACAATTGAGAAGTTGTTGTCATGGATCAATGTTTTCGAGTAAACAATGTGCTTCTATATTGTGTCCATGATGGGAAGGATCATATTCTGAATATCTATCAGTGAAGACTGGATCCTTGCTTCTTCTCTAAACAATTCTACCTACATATCTGACAAGAATCTAATTTTCATATGATGTGCAGAACTCGAACTAGGGTCAAGTTGCAATTGTTGTGCACTAGTCTTTAGATCTTCATCAATTTTATTCAATTTGCTATTTATTTCCTTTGTGAACTAGGTAACATTACATAATTTAGCAAAAAGTGATGTTACATTTGTGCAAGAACTTTCAAGATTGGTCAAAATTGAGGAAAGCTCCACTTGCTAAATAGCAATTTGTTGAGCAATGTGCTCAAGCACATTTTTATCAAATTTCTTCTCTGCTTTCTCAATCAATTTCTCTTGATCACTGGAGTCCTCATTAAACTTCTGGACTACTTCTTCCAATTGAAATAGAATGTTTTGAGAAGTATCCACTTCAACACCTAGTGCCTTAGTCAAAATATCCTTAGCACTCTCTATGATTTTATATTCTCTATCTCTTTCCTCTCTTAATTTCTTCTATCTTGCTTTCTTTTGGGGGAGTTGACTAGCTATTTGCATTTGATCTATAGTGGCATTATCAAAATCCCGCTTTGGAATCTCAATCTCCTCATCTAAATCAATATCCTCCTCTATCTCCTTTCCACTCAAGAGTCTTGTACAAGGGTGAGCCTTGAGTTTAACTACCTTAGAACAAACTACCTTAGAATTCGGAATGGAAACAATAGAAGAGATATCAAGAATTGTAGTAAAAATTTATATAGTACTAATAGATGGAATATTGACTGGAATGCTTACTAAATCCAAAAATGATATACTTATAGAAGTATCCAAAGCTATAGAAAACAAAACTATAAAATCCAAAATTGTAGAACTCGAAAGTATACTTATTGTTGAAGAACATAAAATTGTAGAACATACTATACTCATTGCTGATGAACTTGACTTAAAAATTGAAGAAGAAGGAGGTTGCAGCTTGGTAGATGAAGCGGTAGACACTTCCATTAGTGATACACTGAGTTGTGAGGGAGCAAAGATTGATTGGACATTTGATGTATCTGTTGTGGTCACAATCAAACAAACTAAAGCTCACAACAAATTTGATGTGGCTGCTGGTTTGCTTGGAGAATGAGGAAGTGAGGCAATGACTATTGTAGCTATCTTCATAGGATCATTCTCCTCGTCATCTTCTTTGACTTCCTCAATAGCTTCTTCCTCTTTATCTTCTTCAACTCCTTCGTTGTCAAACTAAATTGTTTCAAAGCTTGTTTCATCTTCGTCATCATCACTGTCATCATCCTTGAATTCTACTGGAGTGTCACTTGATTTCTATAGGTGAAAAATATTCTTCCACATGCCTATAGCATTCTTGACTACATTCTCTACATCTTTTAACAAAATTAAACAAGTATTGAATCTAAGAGTCATTCTGTCTTCATATTTCTTCATAGACTCTTTTACCTCAGCATTTATAATGCTCGATAAGAACTTCCTTAGGGTTTGTTCATAGATATCTCTTGCTATCTACATGCTTGAGTCCCATCTTGGATTCAATCTCTCTAATAGATCATTTGAAATCTGAGAAGCTATCTAATTAGGTGAATACTTCCATTTTTCCCATCTTGGTTAGCACCAATTCCTTAATCTGCTTCTTCTTAGCCTCTGTCTTGGTCTCATACTTCAATACTTTGAAGTTGGTTATGCCTACACCTTCTTCCATTTGTTTCAATATTTCCTAGAAGGTGAGAGGAGGCTTACTAAACACAACTTCACTACCTTCCTAGACCTTATGGTAAACACTGTAGTGGATGGTTTGGTGGCTTGGTGATGATCACCTTGCCTTTCTTCTTCACTAGCTCTTCTTCCTTCTTGGACTCATCTTCATCCTCTACATCGTCATCATCATCTTCTCCTTTTCCCTCAATCAACAAAAGAGGCGTGTTGGATTTGAGTTTTTCTATTCTCCTCTTGCCTTTGTTAACCACTTTTGGAAGCTTGATTTCAAGCTCTATTCTTGCCCTGGCCTCATCATATGTTCCAAAGTGTGGTGCCTTTGGATTGATAGGTTTGTTTAATAAGGCTTCAATTATGTATTTTGCTTCATCAATTTTCACCTCATAGGGAAGAGGTTTTACCCATACAACTCTTGGAATCACTGTCTGAATGTAGATTTTGTCACTATCTACCATGAAATAAACATCATCTTTGTAATCTTCAACCAATTTCTTGGGAATCTTGAATCTGTTGTTCATTTTCTCCTTGAAAACATCAAAGTAATTATCCATTATGCTTTCAAAATTTTCATCCATTTCTATAATGTACTCATTAATCTGATACAAAATTGGAACATCCTTTCTCCATACGACTGTACCTTTAGAAGGGAAAACCTTATGAACATAGAAAAATAGACACGTCAAAAATGAACCAAATTTACAAGGATTGTTCTTAGATGTCCTTATACTTTCCACGTTTTTGTTGAACTATTTCAAAAATAAGTCTACACGATCATATGATAGATTGTGTTTCACAACTTTGAATGCCAAGTCTACTACTTCACATGACACACTATTGAGATGACTCAAACTATAAATCTTGTGTGCTATCACATGTATGCCAAATTTTAGTTCTGCATCAATTACACTACTAATCTTTATGCCTCTACCATCCCATTTGGCTAGGGTTTTCTTGTCTAACTCCACCTGACCTAGGGTTTTAGTAGCTTTGGCTTTGGAGAGCATGGGAAGGCTAGTGATACAATGAATCATCTTCTTAGTAATCAAAATTGGTTGCTCAAGCCATAACTAACCACTATGAACTTGGCTTAGGATTTATCTGATCCATTTGATTTGGAAACTTTAGGGTAGGTGGGGAATGTGGGTTAAACCCTTATCTTCCAAGTGCTTATGCTCGAGTTTAAGAACACCATTTACAAATAATTCACCTAGGGAATCTTCCATATCTAGGGTTCCAATTTATTGAATTGTACACTTAAAATGAGTTTGAATATCATTAATGTGAAGTACCTTAGGAGGGATTTTTGATTGCGCTCCATTTGGATCAAGGGTTTTGGCAATTGCTGGTACAAGTTTGAAATTTTATGGTTTCCATTTGACTCCTTGGACCAACATTTTTGACCCTTTCTTTGCCTTGCTATTGCTACTTGATGCTACCATGGTTACTCAATAGGTTACAAAAAACTTCAAAAAAATTTACTATAAATTCTGCTCAAAATCACTTGATTGCTCTACAATTTTCTTGATCGCAATAACACTTCAAGATTTTGGTGAAAAATAAATTCAATTTCCTACCTTTTTTATAAAATTTTTCCATAAATGCTTGGTATGAAAGTAGTTGTGATGACATCATTATGCATGACAGGCTGTCATCCACTATCTGTTCAGATCGCTTGGTCAATACTTCATAACTCGATAATGAAACATGTGTGACTAGTTACTCCTGACCTTGCTTAGTAGAGTCCATGAGCCAACCTTACTCAATGATAATTGTTACTAATCTTCTATGATCCCATTGTATCTCAAATACTTATTTGGATCTTTGCTTCCTTTCAATTTTGGAAATGTTTAGATGTGACCATGATAACATAGTTCCAGTTCTTACATAAGAACTTAATGTGACATGACCATCATTGCTCGGATTGGCTTCCTTGTGGATTTAAAAATCCATTGCTGCCTCATTTTCTTTGTGATGTTATTTTCTTTTGCTCTCTTCTCATCTTCAATTCTACTTGTATTCATGCAATTCTTGGCTAGATGACCAAGCTCTATACAAGTGAAACATCTTATGGTGGCATCTCTCTTCCTTGTGTGATGTTTAACACAATTCATGCCAATGTGTCCATACTTTCCATAGTAATGACATCTGCACCAAGTGTTATAGTCCCAACCAAATAATGCTTTCACAATTTTCTCTGATGGATTGAATGACTTAGTTTTGTAGTTTGATGCCTTGTTTCTTGCATTTGTGAAATTTTCCTTCAAATTTTGGTTTCTCTTTGCATTCATTAGCCTTGTGACCATCCTGATTATAACATTTACCATTGAATTTTTCTTTTCCATTACTCCAACATTTGTTTGATGTATGACCAATATTACCACAATGGTTGCAAGTAGGTCTTTTATTCCTTTGAGCAACTTGTTTGGAGGATTCACCTTCTTCTTTATATCCAATTCATACTTTACCCTTTTGTCTATAGAGATTCTACTCATTTGGTTGATTCAATTGATTCATGTCTACTTGGGATTTCATCATTCTCTCATTGACTTGCTTTTTAGTGTTTAGGTCATTTTTCAATAATTCACTTATTTTCTTTTCAAATCTCAACTCACATCTTATTCTTTCATTTTCATATCTTAGACTCACAATTTCTTCATTTGCACTAGAGATTTGATCTATAATATCTTCATGCTAAAGGGATTGGTTCTAGATCTCATTGTTTCTTTTATCCATTTCTTTTTTCATTTTTTTCCTTTTGTCCAATATTTCATATAGCCTTACTGACTAAATTTCTTGTTCTCTTTTGAGCTTTCTCACTTCTTCTTGCAGGGAACCATTCTTCTCTAAGAGTTCTTTGATTGCATTATTTTCTTCATCTAAATTGCTTGAAGGGAAAAAATCTTCAATCTTTTCTTCAATGTATTGGTGATCATTCATTTGATTTGCAAGTTCCTTCCTTCTTTTTAAGGATTGGGAAAGTTGCTCCTTAGCTTTCTTGAGTTGTGCAATGGCCATTTCTAGATCTACCTTTTCATTGTCAATTGCTTTATCAAGTCTAAAAATCTCTATTGTCCTTGATCTTTTCACAAGCTATCAAGCTTTATGCTAAGAACCACAAAGCTTTGATACTAATTGTTGGAAATATTCAAGACTATGCTAGGTTCCTGACAGGGGAGAGGTGAATCAGTAACCTTAAAACTTTATCAAATTTAGAACTTAATTACAATAACCCAATAATCATTTAATTTATTAAATCAAATCTAATTGCATGCATAATAAACTTAAAACCTAAACATTCATGACATAGGAACACAATAATTTGGTGACCCAGAAACCTTTCAAATAGAAAGTAAAACTGGAGTGGGGATGATACCCACAAAACTTCAATACTACAACATAAAGTTGGCCTATTAAGGCTTACATTGATAAATTTTAATGATCTACCCTATTAGGAGCAATTAGGACTACTAGCTCCACCTTGTTAGATTATTTACAAACATACAATAAAGTATGCACTCAATAAAGAGATTTGACAAAAGACTGTTAAGTCTACCTTGTTAGAGGATTTTTGACTGGTTCACCTATTAGAATGAAATAGTAGATCTCTGACTTACAACTAATTTTCTGATAGAGATTCTTTGAAGTACTAATCACCTTAATGTGATAGATATGACTATACTACTCCTTTCTAATATGGCCTTACAATATACTTGCTGCTGATTCACTCTCGCATTCTTCTTACATATTCTTCATTCTCACTTTTTATTCATGCATAAATCTATCTCTTCATCTTTTTTTCTCTATGTGGATATGATACAATACATTACATATATATATCAATCCAATTAAAAAAATTACAAAGTTAGCCAATATGCAAGTTAACACCAATATTACAAAGTTGGCTCAAATGAAGACACTTGGGTTCTGAAGATTGACTTGGTGAAGTTCTAATACACAATGTCCACTGTTATTACTCAACATCGTCATGCATTCGATAGAAGTGGAAGCTTGGTCCATACTAATCATCTTAGAGTAGTCTCGAACTTGGTCTATACTGGCAACTCAGTAGATACTACGTAACTTGGTAGAAACTAAATTCCATGTTTACCATACCTAAACTTAGTAAAAAATAATCATCTCATTACTTAGTTAACACTAACTTTGCTTCACATGAATTGATGGCTTAGTAGAAACTGTGAAGCTTGGTAACCAATGAACTACTTAGTAAGAACTATAGGACTTCACACTACTTGAATCTACTTGGTAACCACTAGAATGCTCGGTAGGAACTGTGAAGCTTGGTGGCTACTGAATTACATGGAAAACACTGTAGACTGTTCAATGAGCTTGGTGACCATATAGAATTTGAATAAGTGTTGTCACTAATAAAAAACTTGACTTAATTTCAACACTTTCTTTTAAAGACCCTTTAGAACCTTTTCTATAATTCCTTTCTCAAACCATGGATGTACATGTGCTCAATGCCCTTTTCTCCTATCTTCTTCTATTTTCTTCCTTATTTCTTCTAGTAACTACCTCTATTGGAAATATAAGAGGAGTAACTAAGAGGGGAGGGGTGAATTAGTTACTACAAAAATAAATCTCAGATCCCTTAGTGTCAGTACAAAATGCAAACAAATAACTGAATACTGATGAAGCTTAGTAAACACATAGAATATTGTAACTCAGTAATAATTGAATTAGCTCGATAAATGATTAACATATAAACCTTTAGATGTTATCTATGATTATCAATAATTAAACTTAATTTCAAACACATAAAATAAAATAACATGAACACATTTGATACCAGGATTTAACTTGGAAACCCAATTTGGGAAAAACCACCAATTGTAACTAGTTATTGATTTTCACTCTTCTAAAGTGAGTCCTATTAGGAGCTAACCCTGTTAAAGGTTACAAAACACACTATTAGGTGTAACCCTATTAGAGGATTTTATCACCTTATCAGGAGTGGCCTTGTTAGAGGTCTTGAGAATAATTTAATGGAATTGCCATCTTGTTAGAGGATTTGCAAATAGTTGTTAAGCCAACTCTTTTAGTAGATTTAGATCACTGCTACAATGGTTGGAGAGTAAAAATGAGATGACCTAATTTGAATGCAACTAATTTTCTAATTACATATCTCTATTTTGGCTTGAACTTGATCCTTCCTAATCGAATATTACTTTGCTGCTCCAGAAGGATATTCTACTTATCCTTCAAATTCACTTCCTCTTCTCATCATCAAATTTTTAATAACATCTTCATGACTTACACTTTCTACACTTTGAAATCACAACTTGACCTTATAATTATATCTTCCACTTTGACAAGTTGACTCAAATATAACTAAAATTAATCAATATTCATTACCTTAGTTGGCTGGAATCTATAGATAAATCATTAATCTTAGTACAACAAAATAAGAAAATCCTTTGTTAGCCGACCTAGATTAGTAGAAACTGACTTAGAAATGTTTTCCTTGTTAACCAACAGAAGCTCGGTTAACAATGAAAACTTATGAAAATGCTTTGGCAACTGAGTGAACTCAATTAGCACTAGTTCCATCCATCTTTGCTTTGTTACACGAGTAAGCTTAGTTAACACTTGCTTTTTGTAACTTTTCCTTTTATGCTTGAGTGAACTTAGTTGACACTACCTTTTGAACTAGGAAAACCCAAGAATTCTTGGTAGACACTAAGAACTATCTTCACTACCCGAGTGAGCTCAACATATACTGACTAATAATGATATGGCATTTGTGTAACATCAAAGACAACACACAATTAATCAATTATATCCAACAATCTCCCTCTTTGGTATTAATGGAAACACAACATGTCATAGCATAATAAAATTTTGGATTTGGACTGAGAACTCCCTCTATCAGTATGAGCTCTTCCTTTTACTAGAATCTATCTTCAAAAATTGCTACCAAGTTCATTTAGAACATTCTCCCTCTTTCAGAAAACTTCTTCTTTGAAAACTTCCCCCTCTCTAGTTCCTTTATTCTAATTTCAAAAACTTCTCAGAGATATGACAGTAAACTTCTCCCTCTTTGAGAACACATGCCAAAGACAATAATTCTGTAAATACCAATGTACCTTAAGTACTAATTCATCTACAATATGCCCTTGCCAATTTCACACCAACTTATTGATCTTCAATAGGTTCTAGTTGATGCATTCACTAAACTTCATTTAGTGATTTTTAGATAGGGGAATGACCCCTAGCTTACCTCTTAGATGCATAAATGCATCCTTGGGTAATGGCCTTGTGAATATGTTAGCAATCTATTCCTTTGTATTCACATATTCTAGTCTAGCTTCTTTATCTTGCACTAACTCTCTTAAGAAGTGATATTTTATAGCAATATGCTTTGTTTTGAAGTGCATTACTAAATTCTTTGATATGTTTATTGTATTGGTGTTATCATAATATATGACAACTGGATCTTTGATCTCTACCTTCATTCCTTCCAACAGTTGTTTGAACCAAACAATGTTAGAATAATTGACTACTATTGCTACATATTCTACCTCTGCTGTGGATTGAGATGTACAATTTTGCTTCTTACTTGTCCAAGATACTAGTCTTTTACCAAGAAAGAATCCTCCACAACTAGTACTTTTTATGTCATCAAGACTTCATGCCCAATCAACATCAATAAATACTTTCCAAATTTGTACCATAAACCATAGTCTTAAGTACCTTCCAAATATCTCATGATTCTCTTGATTGCCATCATGTGATTTTCTTTAGGATTTGTTGAGAATCTTGCCACTATTCCAATTGCTAGAGCAATATCAGACCTCATGTGTACTACATACTGCAATTTTCCATTCATTGATCTGTAATTGGTCTTATCTACTTCTTTAGATTCATCATTTTTTGAAAGCTTATGTCTAGTAGACATAGGTGTTCCAATTGGTCTTGAATCTTCCATTCCAAATTTCTTTAGTATCTCCTTGATATACTTAGATTGAGTGATGTAGATACCATTCTTGTTCTACTCTATGTGTAATCCAACAAAGAATTTTATTTCACCAAATATGGACATCTCAAATTCTTTACTCATTTCTTCTAAAAATGCTTTGCATAAGTCATCATTTCTTATAAATAGAGTATCATTAATAAATATTATGAATTTTATTAATTAATTTTATTGTACTCTCTAATCGGCTTGTAATTTTTTCTTTCTTGTAAACTCATGTATAAGAAGGATTGGATGCTTTATTTTCATAATCAAGATATTAAATCTCAAGATCTTTCTCTCAAGTCAAGATTTCTTCCTGTTCAGGCATTGAAGACAATCAAGAAATTTCAAGTAGTGAAGTAAGGATATTTCTATCTACCATTAAAGGATCCTTTGTGGGCATTTTCTCTTCAAGATCTAGCTTATTGTTGGACATCAAGGGAGGATATCTACATTGAAGAATTCATTAATGTCTTCATTGATGCACACTTACATCCATGGCACCCTGATGAGATTATGGTAGATCTATTGCAAATTGTGAAGATAACCTACATTCCTATACCTTATTCAAGATCTACAACACATTAAAAATGAAATTCTTATTGACAAGGGTTTTCAAAAAGGCGATTCCAAACATTTATCTTTCTTTTAAGTCATTAGCACTTACATTTCTCATTTAAGGATATTTTTGGAAAACAATTAACAATTGTATATTGTCTTTGATGTTACACAAATGTCATTTCTTTACCAGTTAGTGTATTTTGATCTCACTTGGGTGTTGAAGATAGTTTCCTACATCTGTCTAGCATTTTAGTGTTTTCCAAGTTTAGAAGATAGTGTCTATATAGTTCACTTAGGTGTTGAAGAGAAGTTCACAGAAGTTGAGTATTAATAGAGATCACTTGGGTAAAAAAGGAAAGTTGGGTCCAAAACTAGTGCTAACCAAACTCACTTGGTTACCAAAGGAAGTTTGTAAAGATGAAGTGTTAACCAAGTTCACTTTGATAACATAGGAAAATATTTTAGTGTTAGTGTCTATCAAGCAAGATCAAATAACAAAGGATTTTTTTATTTTGGCATATTGAGTTTTATGATTTTTTTTGTTGGTTCCCAATTGAGGAGATGAATATTAATTATTCTAATTTGTATTCAAGCTGACTTGAAAATGATAAGATATAAGCATAATGTCAAGTTGAGGATTGAATGCATGAGTGTGGAAGAGAAGAATATGCTTAGAGGAAGGGAATTGGAAGGATAAGCATAATATCCTTGTTGGGCGAAAAAGATTAATCTAATTAGGAAGGATCAAGTGTTCAAGCCATAAATGAGATCTAAAATCAGCAATATAGTTGCATCAACAATTAGGTCATATCATTGTTACTCTCTAACCATTATAGCACTGCATCAAATCTCTTAACCGAGTTGGCTTAACAACTATTTGCCAAATCCTCTAACAAGGTGGCATTTTGAGATTGAACTGTTTAAAGACCTCTAACAAGGACACTACTAATAGGGTGATTAAATCCTTTAACAAGGTCATACCTAACAATGTGTTTTGTAACCTTTAACAGGGTTGGCTCCTAACAGGGCTCACTTCAGAAGAGTATAAATTAGCAACTAGTTGCAATTCATGATTTTTCCAAATTAGTTTTCAATGTTAAATCTTGGTGTCACTTGTGTTCATGCTATTTATTTTATGTGTATACAACTAAGTTAATAAAGTTAATCATGTATAATATCTTAAGTTTTGAATGTTCAATATTGTCTAAGTAACCGTTGTTATTATAGTGCTTACCACATTACAACATATTGTTTGTGTTAATCAAGTGCCTATTTGTTAACTAAGTTGCAATAGTTTCAACATATTTTATGTTTTGAATTGACATCTAAGGGATCTAGGTTTTATTTTTGTGGTAATTGATTCACCCCTGCCCTCTCAGTTACTCCTCTTATATTTCCAACAATGTGGAGATACCTTACATTCCTATACCTTATTTAAGATCTACAACACATTTCAAATGAAATCCTTGTTGAAAAGGGTTTTAAGCAAGGTGAATCCAAATAGTTATCTTTCATTTTAGTCATTAACACTTACATTTCTCATTTATGCTTAATTCGTTAACCTAGATATTGACCAAGGAAAGACCTCATCCAACCCAACAACAAAAACCTTTTATTTCTCTGTGTAGGAGTAGGATAGCATGATTTCTCATATAGATTTGGAAATAACTCTATGGGAGCTTTATGGAGAAGTTTGTTATAGTATCACTGGAATACATTAACTCTATGAAAAGACAACCTTCCTCCAAATTCACGTAATATTTTTCTTCTTCTTATGAAATGATTTGTGGGTTTTGTTCCTATCATCATTTCATTCAAGAATCCATAGCTAGATATGCAAAAATAGGCTAAGATATGTGACTTCAAGAGCTAAAACACATTTTCCTCTATATATTCAAGGTGAGTATTTTATATTTTATTTCCTTTCACATCTATATCTTAATTGAGTTGATTATATATACATGGCATCTAGATCTACATTATTTAAGGAATTGGTTCAATTTTACATACACATTACCCTATAAGGGACAAAGATAGTATATCCTTTTATTGCATTCATCTTCATAATTTTAATTTGATATTGACATCCTTCTTCTTTTGGGTCCTATATTATCCAATTTGGATTATAAGTGGAATCATATTTGTAAATTCTCCTCTTTCCCTCACATGCTTATTTGAATGGCTTAATGGCCCAAAGGAGTAGAGACCTATGACATTATTAAAGCGTCTCCCTTTTCCCCCTATACACTACCTTAACAACATCTATTCTTGCTAAAGAAAGATATCTATGTAATTCATCAAAAAAGTCCTCAATCTTGTTTGGGTTAATGATCCCAATTCCATATTTTTCCATACTATGCATGGCTATATCATAGAGGTTGCTTAAATCTCCTAGTGACTATACTAAATACCTTAATGTTGCTTCATATTTCTTTATATTTGGAAGGTATGGAAGAAACCCACCCTAGTAACCTAACAATGCATGCCATGCATTCACATACCTAGAAAAATGAGAAAAGATAATGTTTCAAATTTTTAGTAACTAATAGAAATTGATTTTCTACACCTGACTATTTAAATATAAACCAATTTTGATTAACACCTTCTACTTAACACTATAGGTTTCCTTGAGATTATTAACAATATGATACAAACCATCAAACAATTCTTCAAAACCTTCTTGACCATGTTTCCAAAACTTTTTATTTTCTTTGATATCAACTAGCCTTTCTACAAACTTGGGAGTGGCAAAAAGGTAGTCATTCATTGAAAAGATTTGTTTCATCCCTCAGTATCCAAAAAAAAGGTTCTACCAAATAAATAAAATAAAGAGGAATGTTGAGAATACATATGTTACAAACCTAACTCGAAAAGCATTTACAATTCTTTTTTTTTTTGAATAAATATATATTTACTAATTTAAATAATCAATTAGAATAACAAAGAACTTTCAAATAATTTGTCTAATTTTCAAAGTTTTGATAGAAATATTTCTACCATGTTTGTTTGAATACTTTTTTTATGCTTAAAAATGGTCATTCCCTTTTACTATAATATTATTTTCTTGGTAGGACACAATATGTGTTATCCAACTCTTCTTACATTAAATATTTTTCTTAAGAACATATTAAAAAACTTACTAAGTGCCTTCAATAAATGGTTCTCCTTCTATTTTGAGTTCATTGATTATTTATTTCTATCCATCATCAATCATAAGGAACATTGTAGGATTACATCCTTTGACAAGATGATCATAATAAGAAATGGTGAGAAGATGCATTTTTGTTTCAATCTATGGTTATAGACTAAGAATAAAGGAACACAAATTGTAAGAAATTTAGGCTTTAAAGTTATGAGAAGAGAAAATGAATATACATATTAAATTTAAAGCCCTAACTAGTCATGATTCATAATCACCTTTGGAAACCTTGAGTTGTTCTCTTTGGATTGACATTGGAGTAAAATGCATCCCATGTACACCACCCAAACCAATAAATGATTCTAGGCATCTGTTGAAGGATGCCAATATGAAATTAATCTCACAAGATGAAATCCTTAGTTATACCCAAATTTATCAAATACTTGTCTCTAAGGTATTCAAATAGCTTTCTCTACTACTACTATAATTCCTTTCCACGAGTTTAAAGAAATTATAAATATCCTTTCCATGAAAACTTTTATTCAACAATACCTTAAATCATTGTCTTCCATTAATCAAAACTCTAATGGATTAGTAAAATATTGATGTAGGAGCATTCAGTGGTGTAAGGGAAATCTTGTATCATCCAAAAATATACTTGGTGTTAGTTTCTATTTAATGTGTTTATATTTATAGATACCCATTTGGGTAAAATAGAGATTCCAACTCTCATAGTTCTACTATTGGTTTTTTGGGTTAGTGTTTTTTAGCACCTTGGGATATGTGATAGTGTGAAAAATAGGTTATTTTGTAATTGATCCATAATTATGATAGTTGGAGGGATGATTGTTGGGCCCATTTACCGTTGCACCAAAAGCCATGACTGCTAGTGAACATGGAACACCACATAATTAACCACCTGTGGGCAGGGGAGCGCGTTGCATCACCCAACAATCTCCCCCTCGACGTGCATACCAGGTGCTTACGCGAGTCGGGATGGCACCGGGGAGATTTTAACCCATGACCAGGCCAAAACTAGGCTCTGATACCAATTGTTGGGCCCATTTACCGTTGCACCAAAAGCCATGACTGCTAGTGAACATGGAACACCACATAATTAACCACCTGTGGGTAGGGGAGCGCATTGCATCACCCAACAATGATTGTACTTGTAACTTAAAGAATTCCAAAAAAAGAATCAGGACAAAAAGCTTTACATTTTGAAAGTTATTGTGGTTTAAAGTTGCTTGGAGACCCCCTAAAAATGCTTCAAGGTCAAATTTGAGGCACTAAATGGCCTCGTACAGGCTTGAAAAATGGAAGATGGGTATATTTGGTCCATCAAGCTATAGAGCGCATGGAGAGCTTTTCAAAATTATACATGATTTGTCAATTAGAGTCTTGGATCAAAAGTTATGCCTCCCAAAAGTTGGACTACCATTTTTGGACTCTTCTAATTTTGCATCGACTTCTAACATGTCTTCTAGAACCTTCTTCTTTGGTGGTAGATTCTAAATGGCATATTCTAAAATGTATTACCAATCATAAACCTAATTTGGTTTACTTAAGGTAATTTTTTACATTGAAAAGGAAATTTTTGTGGAGTTTGGGAGAAGGTACTGTAAGAAGGATTTTCTCCATAATTTGATAACATTGTAAGCCCATAGAGAATGTAGTTGAGTCTATTTTATCTATTCTAAATTTAATAGAATAGAATTTATGATAATAAGATTATCCTTTTCCCATTGTGTTCATTTTGTCTTGGATTGTACCCTCATCAAATATGCATACCTTATTCCTTTCTCATTGGAAAAATGGGTCCCTTTGCTCTTGCAGAGCCCTAATAAAGGCTTGATAATAGGTTGAATAGTTATCAAAGAGGAATTTTCAACAAAATACTACATAGAAATTTCATAAAAATAGATATCTAATCTCATGATCTTACTTGGAAGACTTAGTTATGAGCTCAAATGGATTCACCCTTACATTAACAAACACAACCTCTAATGCCTGTGTGATTTGCACAATAGGGTCTCCTAAAGAGATAGAATCCATTAAGTTGGAGGAATTAATTATAATCACAAATGATCATGTGCTAAAATAGTGAAACAAGTTTAAAACACGTGTTCATTGCATTCTATAGATAGGGTACTATATTTGGTATTTGCTATAGTCTGCTCTCATTTTTTTTGACTCTTTTATAGTACTCATTTTTGGAAACTTACAATTGGAATAATTGTTGTTTTGTTATCAATGTCAAATATATTGATAATACATAATGCTACCTAATCTAAATTTCATATCTATTTGATTGATGAAGAGGATTTGAGAAATTCTCATAATGATAGGACCTAGAGGAAAGGTTGAGTTATGAAAGTAAGCTACAATGGATATTTGATTGGATAGACTTTGATAAAGAAAAGTGATTATTTATGTCAAAGAAAGTTAAGCCAAGCCAAGCAATAGAGTAAAAGGCTATTGAGTGATTCTGGTGTTGACCAAGCCATAGCTAGTGCCAATAAAATCTAGTGTTGACCGAGTGTTAGTATTGACCAAGAAATATAGTTGATGCCGAGCCAAACGTTTTATAGTGACTGAGTAATTTAGTGATGATCGACTAGTAGAATAAATAGATTTGTGAGTAACACTATGTGAATGAATATGAGGAAATAATGAGATCTAGCCAACTCAATTGATTTATTGGGAGATGTAAACTATGTTGAAGATAAGATTGGTGAGTTAGATCATTAAATTCAAGGCAAGGATAAGGTAAAAACTAATAGATGGATTCTAGAGAAGTTTCTAGAGGAAGATTAAGAAGATGAACATCTACAATGAATCATTTTGAACCTTATCATAAACCCTAATATCTATGGTGATGATGAAAAATGGTAAAGTAATAAATGCCTATTTAAAGATGTATAGAACTAAAAAAATATAAAAGTGTGGGTGCAAGTGTATGTAAGAGGAACATACAAAATATGGTTGATAAAAAATAAACAAGTGTGAGAGTGAATGAAAAGCTAAAGGATATTTCTTACACAGATGTTGTGTTGGAAATCTAATTGAAAAGCTCATTGTTAAAGATCAAAGAGGGAGATTGTTGTTAAAAGAATGTTTTCAATCATTGTTTGGTCATTGATGTCAAACTTTCTATTAGTAGGAATGACATTTTCTTATAAGATCCAAGTACTATCACTTAGTTGATTGATGAAGCGGATTTGATCAACAAGATGTAACAAGAGCACCTAAGGGAAAGGTTGAGTTATGATATTGTAATGAAGTGTAAGGATTAGTTAAGAAAATGGCTAAATGATGTATTGATAACTTATTCAAAGATATAGAGGATGATCACACTTAGAAACATTGGAGCAATAAGTTGTAACAAGGTTGACTGCATTCTTAGTTGAAGCCAACTAACAAGAAATTATAGTGTGTGCCAGTGATCTTTAGGTGCTGAGTGAAGTTCAAGTGCTAAGCATCAGAAAATTTTAGTTGGTGCTGAGTGATCTTCAGGTACTGAGCATCAGGAAAAACACAGTTGATACCAAGTAACATAGTATGTGCCGAGCACTAGTATTTCAATAGTGCCAAGCTATTACATTATTTCAAATGATGAAGATTCACCAAATCTAAGCTGAAAAAGTGGTTACCTTGAAAATTTTGAACTAGTTGGAAGATAAGAATGATGAGCTAGTGGCATAGAATTCTATGCAAACTATTTTTGAGCGAATTCAAGAGGATTATTCAAGAAGTTTCTAGAGGAAATAAAATATGGGTTAGATGGAATGAATCCTACCTAATCCATATGAATAAAAATTAAAGGATGGAAGAATGACTGGAAAAACAACTCCAAGACTTCTATTTAAGGAGTCATAGACCAAGAAGCAAATGCTACTGATACTATTGCCGCTACTAAAGTCTCAAACTGTAAAGTGGTTAGTAGGGTGTCAAGGAGAAGACATCTAGAAGGAAGAGAACAAAGGTTCTACTTCTACAAGTGGTCATGAAGGGATGATTTCACTCATACATTGAGCATGAAATACTCAAGGAGACTAAGCTTGAAAGGAGGGCAAGCTATTAGAGTTGCAGAGATTGAAGGCCATGCAATGGTATGAGCTGAGAAGTGATTAGAGATCTACAAGTTAAGTTGTATGTTGTAGTTAGGTCAAAGAT
Source organism: Cupressus sempervirens (assembly GCA_028749045.1). Lineage (NCBI taxonomy): Eukaryota > Viridiplantae > Streptophyta > Pinopsida > Cupressales > Cupressaceae > Cupressus > Cupressus sempervirens. The sequence continues at coordinate 183,448,546 of CM053783.1, forward strand.
TTTCTAATAATCTCTAGAAATTGTATTAGATATGAAAATCTTATGGAATTAGGTTGGTTTAATAGCCATTTGTAAATCCTTTAATAGGGTGGCATTCCAAGTGAATGTTCTAAAGTCCTCTAACCAGGCCCACTTCTAATAGGGTGGTTAAATCCTCTAACAAGGTCACATTTAACAGTATGTTTTAAGCCTTTAACAAGGTAGGCCTTTCACATGGCATCACTTCATAAGAGTGAGAATTGAGTAGCATGTTACTAGTGGTTTTTCCCAAATTGGATTTTCTTGTAAATCACTATGTTATGTGTTGATTCCTTATGTGTTATGCTTGCATGTTGATTTACAATAACTTTTTGGTTAGAAAAGTTAAAGCTTGGATGAATGAATGGTTGAATGGGCTCACTATACTTAGTGAAAAGTTTGAATAGGACATTTGGACCTTGAATAACTAATTCACCCCCCCTCTCAGTTATTCTAAAGCATTTCTAACATGTTGATATTGATAAGTGAATCTAAGTAGATGACTTTAGTGTAGTTGAGAAGAGAAGGTTGCTTGTTTAAAGGGTTTCCAAGAAAATCAAGAACACATATGACAATGGAGAGCTTATCAGTGAGTCAGTAAATAGATTGAACAAAGATCTGAACTTGCAAAGTGAATTGTAATAATATAGATCAAAATCTATTATTTTCTTTCTAATCATTGAAAATAGTTTGAATTGAAATCCTTTTAATAGAGGTTGACCCAAAAGTCATTTGGAAGACTTAACAGTCTATGTAAATCCTTTAACTAGGTGACATTATAAATGTAATGATCAAAGTCCTCTAACAAGCCCACTTCTAATAGGGTGATTAAATCCTTTAATAAGGTCACATTTAATAGTGTGTTTTGTAAACCTTTTAACAATGTTGGCTCCTAACATATATCACTTCAAAAGAGTGAAAACTAGTGACATGTAGCTAGTATTTTTTCCCAAAATGGGTTTCTAGATAAAATCCTAGTGTCAAATATGTATTGAATTGTTTATATGTTTTACATTTGATGAATATTTTACTAAGAAAAGTAAGTTATGTTTAAGAAAGTAATTTTATTATATTAGAGATCAAGCAACAACATGATAATAAGAACAATGAGTGTTAATTTTGAAAAGTTAAAATGGTACGTAAGGACCTTGAGTAACTAATCAACCACACCCCCTACCCTCTCAGTTATTCTAAACATTTCTAATAATTGGCATCAAAGCTCAATGATTGCAAAGAAAACTTTGAAGGTACTTAAAGCCAAAGATCATTGCTCATAAGAGAGATGTACCAAAGCTAAACAAGGAGAACTTTCTTACATGGTAGACCTTGATGAGGTTGCACATATCCAATATCAGTGATGCTACTATAAAATTTCTGGATAATGAGTATGTAAAGGTGAACACTACTCCTCTTATAGTTGATCAAATGAAGAAAAAGAAAGAATATAACCAAGAAATGTTGGAGATTTCCTTATCCTTAAGCTATTCCAAGTTTGATGACCTAAAATATTGTGACAGTAAAAAGAAAATGTGGGACAAATTAAAAACCATATATGAAGGTATTGAAAATGTCTTGAGAGCCAAATAAAAAATCCTTAGAGGTAAATTTGATGACATGAGAATGATGTAAGGTGAGAATATAGTACAATACTAGACAAGTATCAAAGAGTTTGTCAATGCTACTCGTGGTGCCAATGGAGAAATCATAGATGAAATAGTATTAAGCAAGGTATTGAGAACTCTACTCCCTACATATGCCATTAGAGTCTTTTCAATCCAATAATTAAGATACACACCAAGTAACACTTTGACCTTAGAAGGTGTAATTCATAGAATTACTACTTTTGAGATGTCTAACTTTGATAACTACACACCTACTACTATTGAATCTACATTCAAATCACAATTAGTTCTTAGCAAAAGAAAAGGTAAAAATGTGAAGAGTGATAGTGATAGTTCTAACAATGAGATTGATGAACTTGAAGCACTTATTGCAAAAATATTTGGAAGAGGAAAAGATAAATATGAAGGTAAACTATCTATTTTCTTTTCATGCAACAAGGTTGGTCATATTGCTGGTAGGTGTCTTGACAAAGAGGATAAGGATAAAAGGAACAAACACAAGTACAAAGGAAGAAGAGATGACAAAGACTACAAAAGAAGCAAGGATGAAAAAGTAAGAAATCTCATTATATTGTTGAAGAAGAAATTGAAAATGAATATGAGAGTATTGATGATGAAGTTGTCTATGTTTCTATGAAAGAAGATTATGATGAAGATGGGAAAACTACATTAATCTCATATATAAATGGATAATCGATAGTGGCTCTAATCATATCACTAGGTATAAAGATAAATTTGATGATACTGATCCATACAAAGGTGGATGTATTAAATTTGGTAATGATATCCCATGTGTTGCAAAAGGTAAAGGCACTATTCAACTGACTAACAAGATAAAATGTGATAATATTTATTGGGTTGAAGGACTTAAACTATAATTTTTCAAATGTTTCACAACTAAATAGACCAAGCTTCAGAGTCAAATTTCATAATAGGAAGGCCAAGATACATGATGTTGATGGTAAGCTAATTGGAATTGGTGATCAGACAAGAGGTAACTTATTCTATCTAGATTTATCAAATGAGACATGTTTATTTGCACAACAAGAAGATGTTTGGTTATGGCACAAGAGATTATGTCATGTGAATTTTGAAAATTTGGTGAATATCAGTAAGATGAAGAAAGTAAGAGGGTTTCCTAGACTAAAGAAGCCTAACAATGCCATGTTTTAACAATGTCAATTGGGAAAAATGACCAAGTCTAGTTTTAAGGGAAAACATACACTGCTAGAAATATTTTGGAATTGGTTTATGCTGACCTATGTGGACCCATTGATGTTAAAAGTTATGGTGGAGATAAATATTTCATTCTATTTGTTGTTGACTTCTCTAGGATGATGATTGTAATGTTTCTTAAAGCTAAATCTCATAATTTTCAGTTATTTAGGTGGTATTTAACCAACTCATTGAAAAAGAAATAGGGAAGAGTCTAAAGTGCTTGAGATTTGACAGAGGTGGTAAATTCATTTCAAATGAGTTCAATACATTTTGCAGTGATAAAGAAATTAAAAGATAGATGTCAACTCCAAGGACCCCTCCTTAGAATGGGATAACTAAAAGAAGAAATAGATCAATAAATGGACTGTGCAAGAAAATTAGTGATGGAGGAGTGTGTATTAGAGAAATAATTGAGAGAAGTTGTTAGTATTGTTTTCTATACCTTGAATAGAGTACAAGTCAAGAAAGGTACAAATACTACACCTTTTGAACTATGGTAGGGATATGCTCCTAATATGAAAGATTTCAAAATCTTTGGAAGTAGATTCTATATACTTAAAGATATTAGGAATGGAAAAATTGATGCAAAGAGTGATGAAGGTATATTCCTAGGATACTCCACCAAGAGAAACTATTACAGGTTTTTAAATTATAACACTAACAAAGTTGTGGAAAGTGCAAATGTGAAAGTTGATGAGTTTGTAGAAAGAAGTGGCACTACATGTAAAGAAGAACATGAAGACTATACTAAATTAATCTATGTAGATGATGATGATCCTAGCATTCTCAATGAACAATAAAATCAAGCTATAGACTCTTAGTAAACAAGGAATGATGAAGTGCAAATACAAATTGGTGAGCATCAGAGAGTGGGTGTCAAGCAACATAATGAAGATGTCGAGTCAATAGATAGGGAATGTTGACCATCAGATAGAAAATGTCAAGCCTGTAGAACATGAGCTAGAACCTAAATAAGAAAGTGCAAATGATCTTATGATTAATTTTCAAGATTAACCTATAGAAGAATAAAGAAGGAAACTACCTATACTAGCAAAATATGTGAGAAGACATTCACAAACTTGAACAAATCATTGGTGATTCTAAATTAAGTATTATGACAAGAAAATGACTCAAAGATGATACTCAAAGATGATACATACTTACTTTCTAAAAGTTGAGCCCAAAATATTAAAGGATTCTTTAGACAATGAAGATTGGACTCAAGCAATGAACAAGGAAATTGACTAGATTGAGAAGAACAATACTTGGAATTTATTTCCAAGACCTAAAGACAAAAATGTCATTGGCACAAAGTGGATTTGTAGGAACAAACTCAATGAAAATAGGTAGGTAAAAAGAAACAAGGAAAGACTCATATGCAAGGGTTATGCTCAAGTAGAAGGAGTTGATTATGGAAAAAAAATTTCTCCTATGGAAAGAATTGAAGGAGTTAGAACTTAGCTTGCATATTCAACCTACAAGAATTACAATGTATATCAAATGGAAGTCAAATCTACATTTTTAAATAGTATACTTGAGGAAGAAGTTTACATTGAATATCTTGGAGAATTTGTAGATCCAAACAAGAAGAACATGGTATGCAAACCAAATAAAGCCTTTTATGGATTGAAACAAGCCCCAAGAGCATGGTATGAAAGATTACATAACTATTTGGTAAAGATTAGTTTTGAAAGGATTAATGATAATAGTAATTTATATCTAAAGAATGGTAAGAACAATGAAGTATTATTTTAGATTACGGTAAAAATAGGGTTTGAAGGGGCCCTAAAACCCTTTAACAAAAATAGAGAAGATATAACATGAAGCACAACTAGGTTTTACAAAGACCTAAAACCTACTATTTAAACAGTATCAAAATTAGGTTTTATAGGGACCTAAAACCACAAAAAATATCCAAAAAGCGAACCCATGTTTTACAAGGATCTAGAACCTACTTAAATAATAGATAAAAAAACTAGATATTTCAACCATAAACCGTAACCATATACTAGGACCAATAACTACGACAGGGACTAGAACAAAAACTAGAGACCAAAGACCAAAAAAAGTTTCTATTGCAACTCTTTGATCATTTTGACCACTTCTTTACCAATCTCTACAGCATCTTGAATGGAATAAGCAACTAAACCACCACCAGCCTCCATAGCTCTCTTCCTAGAACTCTGCCTAGTTCTCTTACTGGGACCCCTTGGCAACATAATTTCTTCATTGGTCTACTTTCCAAGACTTTCAAAAACTACACAAATACTGGATGTAACCTATTCCATTTTATTACCACTTTCCTTGATAAGTAGCCGCAGGTTTTGTTCATAGTCTTTAAGTTTGTCTAGTATGCTACCCACCTGGATTTCCATCTTATTGAGCTTACCTTGGTCCATATCCTAATTTTGCTGCAAATTTTCCACTTTCTTTTTGAGACTCATTAGCTCATTATATAGCCATGAGAAAGCTTGTAGAATGGTATCGGCTTTTAATTTTGCAATGTGAAAGAAGGAGAGCATAGAATCTCTATGAGGTGAGCCATTTTTATCCTTCTTCGCATAAGCTCTGGCTAGAGACATCTCCTTATTAGTCCATTCCTCCATCCTCATATTTTCCTCCTTAGCCTGATCTATTTCCTCTTTTTCATCCCTTAGTTCTTTTGAGTGTTCACGTAGGTTCCCCCCTTATCCATCATTACCCATTTCTATATTTTCCTCACTATTCTCTTCCTCATCCTCCTTCCCACTTTTGATGCAGGAGCATCCAAAGGTATAAGGGCAATCCCGTGTCACCCAAAAAAATGTACTTAGACTTAGTTTCTGTTTCATGTCTTTACATTTTTGGATACCCATTTGGCTCAAATAAAGGTTCCAACTCTCATAGTTGAACTATCAGTGCGTTTGAAAATCCCAAAAAAATAGGAGCATGTATTTGGGCCACCATTTCAGTAAACTAGAAGGTGTGAATTGGAAAGATGAATGTAATCATGATTTAGAGCATTCCAAAAAAAGAATCAGGTCAATAGGCCCCACGGTTTGAAAGTTATTGCGGTTTTTCAGGTTTTGGAGACCTCCTATGAATGCTTCAAAGTCAGGTTTGGGGCATTAAATGACCTCGAAAAGGGTCAAAAATGAGGAACAAGCAAAGCTTTTCCATAGGGATATAGAGCGGTTTGAGAGCTTTCTAAAAATGTAAACGGTTCGTCAATCGAAGCTACAGTTCAAAAGTTATGCCTCCCAGAAGTTCGGTTACCGTTTCTGGATTCTTCTAGATTTGCACCGACTTCTAACGCAGCTTCTAAAACCTTCTATTTCATCGGTGGATGCCTACTAGCACTTTCTAGAATGTACTCCTAGTCCTTAACCCTTCGGGGTCTATTTAAGGAGATTTCTGGCATTGTAAAAGGCAGTTCAGAGTGGAGTTTGAGAGGAGGTGCTAAAAGGAGAAATATTCTCCAGATTTATGCTATTATAAGACCTTAGGGCATGTTCTGAAGTTTATTTTCTCTGTACTATTTGTACTAGCTTATTTTCTTAGTTAATATAATTTCCCTTTTCTGTTGTATCCATTCTGTTCTTGGGTTGTGTCCCCATCAAGTGGTATCAGAGCGGGTTTTCCTGAGTGTGTAGACAGAGCGCCAACTGTGAGGCAGTTTGCACCAGGACTGTGTGGTTGTGGGTTTGAGTTAGAAAATGCCTCCACGAAGAGAGCATGGAAAAAGGGCCAGAGCTATTGATCTTGAGGAGGTTAGAGCCCTCCAAAGGCAGGTACAAGCATTGCAAGAGGAGCTTCGTAGAGGAGCAAATGTTGCCGCAGGTGACAATAGTGAGGATGACAATGAAGAGGAAGTAATGGGACCAGAAGAGGAAGTTGACAGGGAAGTTCTGAATCCTGTAGAGGAAAGGATTTTTAGGGCCATTACTATGTTTGGGAAAAGACCTACAATTGAAGTGGGTATATTTTCAGAAAATCTGAAACTAGATGAGTTGATTGATTGGATCAATGAACTGGAAGAATACTTTGAGTATGAGGATATAAGGGACCTAGATAGGGTTAAGTTTGCAAAGGCCAAACTGAAAGGCCATGCCAAAATCTGGTGGCAAGAGGTTCAACTGGAAAGACTTAGAAGAAGAAAGGAGAAGATCACAAGATGGGATCGCATGGTGGACAAATTGAAGAAGCAATTCATTCTTGTGGACTACGAGCTTGATCTGTTTAAGAAGATGCATGGGTTAAAGCAAGCAGAAGCAAATAAGGAGAAGGTTTCTCTTTATATCAATCCAAGAATATATAGAGGAGTTTTATCGACTCTTGATTAGAGTGGCGCATGCAGAAGCAAATAAGGAGAAGGTTTCTCTTTATATCAGTGGGTTGCGACCTAGCATCCAGGAGGAATTAAGTCTGGTAAGAATGACCAGTGTTGAAGAGGCATACCAGTTTGCCCTACGAGTTGAAGAGAAGCTGTATAAAAGTTTTGAAGGAAGACAAAGAGGGCGCGGTCAAGGAGGAAGGGAAAGCGGTAGATCATCTAGAGGCCGCAATGAAACCCAAAAGAAAAATGAAGATGTGGGTAGTAGCAAAAACTAGAGGAATGAGGGTTTTAACCGCTCCCATGATCAAGACTTTGGAAATCCAAGAGGAAGAGGTAGAGGAAGTGGACAAGGAAGAGGAGGCTTCTGTGGTACCTATTTCCATTGCAATGAAGAAGGTCATCATGCCTTTGAATGCCCTCAATGACAAGGAAGGACAGATAGGAGAGCTAAGGGCCAAGCTAGGGTTGCTCATGTGGATGAGGATGCACAATCATCACATTCAGAGGATGCAGAAAGAGGAGAGACCTTGGTAAATGAAAGAGTCCTACTAAGTGGTGAGAATGAACCAAGACACCAAAGGAGTTTGTTTCGTACCAGATGCAAGTGTGAGGATAAATGTTGTGACGTGATCATTTATGGTGGTAGCACTGATAACCTGGTATCAGAAGAGATGGTCTCTAAGCTAAAGCTCAAGAGGGAGAAACATCCCCAACCCTATCGGATTTCTTGGGTAAAAGATGATCATAAGGTCCTGGTAAGTGAACAATGTTTAGTAAAATTCAAAATTGGGAATTACCATGATGAAGTTCTTTGTGATGTTATTTCGATGGATGTTTGCCATCTATTGTTGGGTAGACCATGACAGTTTGATAGACATGCAATACATGATGGACATGCAAACACATACTCTCTGACAAAGGATGGAGTTCGCCACAAATTGAAGCCCATGAAAAAGGAAGGTGAAAAGGTATGTAGCAATGCTAGGATTTGTCTTGTTGATGGAAGGAAGTTTTTAGATGGCATGAAACATCAGCATATGTGCTATGCTTTGATTCCTAGGAAAGATAAAGAAGGTAGTAGTGAAATACCATTTGAAGTTTCAAATTTACTAGGGGAATTTGGAGATATTATCTCTGATAACATTCCAGATGGATTGCCACCAGTAAGGAAAATCAGTCATCAGATAGATCTGATTCCAGGAGCTAGTTTTCCTAACAAGGCTACTCACAGGATGACTCCTACTGAAACAGAGGAGCTAAATAGACAGGTTCAGGAGTTGCTGAGGAAGGGCTTGATTCGAGAGAGCCTGAGTCCATGTGTAGTACCTGGAGTACTTGCACCAAAGAAGGATGGAGAGTGGAGGATGTGTACAGATTCTACAGCTATAAATAGGATAACCATCAAGTACCAGTTTCCTTTACCAAGGATGGATGATCTTATGGACTGCTTGAGTGGAGCTCAGTACTTCACAAAGATAGATCTGAAGAGTGTCTATCATCAGATATGGATTCGAGAAGGAGATGAGTGGAAAATAGCCTTCAAGACCAAGGAGGGTCTTTATGAGTGGTTAGTCATGCCCTTTGGATTGACGAACGCCCCAAGCACCTTCGTACGGCTCATGAATAAGGTACTTAAGAAGTTCTTGGGAAATTTTTTTATTGTCTATTTGGATGATATTTTAATTTTCAGCAAGACTTTGGAAGAACATTTACTGCATATTCGTAGTGTCCTTGAAAGGCTAAGGGAAGAGAAATTGTTAATTAATCTAAAGAAGTGTGTCTTTGCAAAAAGGGAGTTAGTCTATTTGGGATTTGTTATATCACTTGAAGGTCTCAAAATGGATCCAGAGAAGGTAAAAGCCATCTTGGAATGGCCTACTCCAAGGTCTGCTACTGAGGTAAGATCATTTCATGGTCTAGTTAGTTTTTACAGGAAGTTTATTAAGAATTTCAGTGGCATATGTGCACCCCTAACTGATACAATAAGAGGGGATAGAAAAGAGTTCAAATGGACTGCAGCAGCTGCGAGAAGTTTTGAATTGCTGAAGAAGAAAGTGACTGAATAGCCTATGTTGGCACTTCCAGATTTTAGAAAAGTATTCTAGGTGGATTGTGATGCTAGTGGTAGTGCTATTGGGGCTGTATTAAGCCAAGAAGGTAAGCCTATTGCATATTTTAGTGAAAAATTGAATGATGCAAAGAAGAAGTATTCTGTTTATGATCAAGAGTTCTATGCAATAGTTTAGGCCTTAAAGAAATGGAGGCATTATTTATTGCCAAAGGAATTTATTTTGTATACTGATCATTAGGCATTACAGTACATAAATAGCCAAGGTAAATTGAATCAGAGGCATATGAAGTGGGTAGAATTCTTGCAGAGTTATACATTTGTGTTGAAGCATAGAAGTGAAAAATCTAACAGGGTTGCAGATGCACTAAGTAGGAGACAGTTGTTGCTTACAACAATGCAGGTTGAAGTAGTTGGGTTTGATGAACTCAAGAATTTGTACCCCGAGGATCCTGATTTTGCTGAAGCATGGAAAGCTTGTAAAGAACCTGTTGCTGTAGATAGAACCAAGTGGTTAGACTATTTGATTCAGAATGAAATGTTATTCAAAGGTAGTCAATTGTGCATTCCAAGGAGTTCCATGAGGGAAAATCTGATTAAGGAGAAACACAGTGGAGGGATGGCAGGACATTTTGGTCGGGATAAGACCATTGCCATTCTTAGAGAACATTATTTTTGGCCTCAAATTACACAGGATGTGAAGAAGTTTGTACAGAGTTGCCAGGTTTGTCAAGTTGCCAAGGGGTTTAGTCAAAATACTGGCCTATATCAGCCATTGCCTATTCCATCAAGGCCATGGGAGGACATAAGTATGGATTTTTTTCTTGGATTGCCAAGGACACAAAGGGGTAATGACTCAATATTCGTGGTGGTTGATAGGTTCTCCAAAATGGCACATTTCATTCCATGCCATAAAACTCATGATGCTATCCATATTGAAGACTTGTTTTTCAAAGAGGTGGTAAGACTACATGGTCTTCCAAGGAGTATAGTTTCTGACAGAGATACTAAATTTGTGGAGTATTTCTGGAGGACATTGTGGAAGAAGTTGAGAATAGACTTGAAATTCAGTTCCACGCATCACCCACAGACTGATGGCCAAACAGAAGTGGTAAATAGAAGTCTGGGCAATTTGTTGAGATGTTTAGTTGGAGATAAGCCCAAGGGATGGGATTTGATTCTACCACAAGCAGAGTTTGCTTATAATAACTCTGTAAATAGGAGTACTGGAAAATCACCATTTCAAATTGTATATGGGAATAGCCCAAGGACTGCACCAGAATTGAGGAAGATAGAACAAGGGGAGAGGACAAGTGCTGAAGCTGAGGAATTTGCTGAACACATCAAGCGTCTACATGAGGAGGTTCAAGCACACATTATCAAGATGAATAAAGAGTATAAAGCTAGGGCTGATCAAAGGAGAAGACATAAGGAATTCCAAGTAGGGGATCTAGTCATGGTGCACTTATGAAAAGAAAGATTTCCAGTTGGTACTTACAACAAGCTGAAAATGAAGAAATTTGGCCCCTGCAAAGTTTTGAAGAAACATAACTCAGGAAATGCATATGAGGTGGAGCTGCCAGATGGTATTCACATTTCTCCCATTTTCAACATTGCATATTTAATAGAGTATCATGATGATGGTGCAGATGAGGAGCTGGTTTTAGAACCATGTCCAATTCTTGCTTCTAAGAAGGAGGAGATAGAAGACATTCTAGATCATCATGTGGGTAGGAGTACCAGAAACAGGCAGTATGAAGAGTATTTGGTCAAATGGAAAGGACGGCCAATCGAGGACTCAACTTGGATTTCAGTAGTTGAGGTTTCCCATTTGGGATTTCCTCTACCATCCATAAAGTGGCAGGGTCACTTTTCAATCTACCCTGGGTGTCTGATGCAGGAGCATCTAGAGGTATAAGGGCAATTCTGTGTCACCCAAAAAAATGTACTTAGACTTAGTTTCTATTTCATGTCTTTACATTTTTGGATACCCATTTAGCTCAAATAAAGGTTCCAACTCTCATAGTTCAACTATCAGTGCATTTGAAAATCTTGAAAAAATAGGAGCATGTATTTGGGCCATCATTTCAGTAAACTAGAAGGTTTGAATTGGCCAGATGAATGTAATCATGATTTAGAGCATTCCAGAAAAAGAATCAAGTCAATAGGCCCCACGGTTTGAAAGTTATTACAGTTTTTTGGGTTTTGGAGACCTCCTAAGAATGCTTCAAAGTCAGGTTTGGGGCATTGAATGACCTCAAAAAGGGTCGAAAAATGGGGGATGAGTGGAGCTGGTCCATAGGGCTATAGATCACTTCAAGAGCTTTTCAAAAATGTAAACAGTTTGTCAATCAGAGCTACGGTTCAAAAGTTATGCCTCTCGAAAGTTTGGTTACCGTTTCTGGATTCTTCTAGATTTGCACCAACTTCTAACACAACTTCCAGAACCTTCTATTTCGTCGGTGGATTCCTACCAGCACTTTCTAGAATGTACTCCTAGTCCTTAACCCTCTGGGGTCTATTTAAGGAGATTTTTGGCATTGTAAAAGGAAGTTCAGAGTGGAGTTTGAGAGGAGGTGCTAAAAGGAGAAATATTCTCCAGATTTATGCTATTCTAAGCCCTTAGGGCATGTTCTGAAGTTTATTTTCTCTGTACTATTTGTACTAGCTTATTTTCTCAGTTAATATAATTTCCCTTTTCTGTTGTGTCCATTCTGTTCTTGGGTTGTGTCCCCATCAACTTTCTTCCTTGCTATTTAGGTAGCCTTCCAAGTTGGAGCTAAAATCCCTCTCATTCATGTTTTCTTCTTCCTCTAGATTTTTTTCCTCCTTATTTTTTGAAGTCTCTAATTCAGTGGCCTCTTCCACATTATATCGAGGAGTATCTTGGGTTTCATGTTTCAAACTCCTCTTCTTACTCTTAACAATTTCATCCCCCTTACTCTTCCTAGAGTAGGTTTCAGTGGCAGAGCCCTTCTTTTTATCTATCGAAGGAGAAGAGACAATGGCCATATTTTTATAGTGACCTTCTATGAGAAGAATTAACCCTTCATGCAATATAGGATGTGACTCTTTTTTCCTATCGGCTTGTACACTTTGAAGAAGAGAGAATCTCAAATAAAATAGAAAAGAAAGTCTATCTTTATGCCTAAAATGATTGAGGAAGACAAAATGAAACTTATGTACTCTTTTATTTCTACCATCCAAGATAAAATACTCACGAGTACATGATAACACATCTTGCCATATGGTCTTTATCTGGTCTAGTTCATAGAAATCTCCATTTTTCTCTTGGTTTTTCTCCTCTGCTTCTATTTTGGGAAATTTCTTGAATGCAGAATTTGAGATACTCGTTTGTTTGTTGAACTTAATGCCATGGGTAAACTCGTAATCTTCACTATGAAATTCTCTGTCAATTGCACAGTCCATGTAGAGTAACCTTGTCCTCTATTCAATTTTTGAAGAAGGCCATGGTAATATGTGGTCTAAACCCATGAATGTACTCCAAGAAATTAATCACCTTTCCCTTTTGCAAAATCTTCCATACATCCTCTTTATCCTTCCAAGCTTTGCAATTTGGGGGTTCCTATTTTTGTGGCTCTCCTCCCATTTCTAGAGAACTCAAAATGCTATATTAGACAAAATTTAGCAAAAAGCAAAAAATAGAAGAGTTAAACATATACACTCTATTCAATAAAACAAATAAAACCCTTTTAATGCCAGATACGTGCATTACCAGGATCGCAGTCACATAAATGTACTTCCTAAGGGAAGGAATTCTGACAACCATAGGCCCAATTCAAAAAATCATTAATTTTCTAATCTTGGCATATCTTTCCCACCTTCACATGAGTAGCATCATAATTAATGAGGGCTTTAAGATCCACATTTTTATTGAGGTCACTATTCTGCGTCACCTTATATCCCATTTGGACCGCATAGTTAACAACCTTGTTTGCCACCCCATTACCTTGGTGGTAAGTGTGGGATATAATCACTTTTTCAAATTTATTTATTAAAGTTTTATTCTCCATAATAGTAGCCTCAATTGACCAAGTGATTTAGTTTTTATTATTAAACATATTTGTAATGTTTAATGAATAACAATGAAGTATTGTTATCTAAAATATTTGTTGGTGATATTATATTTAGAGGAAGAGAAACATTATGCAAATAAATTTTTGATGAAATGAAGAAGGAATTTGAAATATCTAAGTTTGGGGAATTCAAATTCTTTGTTGGATTACAAGTATGTCAAATCAAGTTTGGTATTTTTATTACTTAATCCAAATACATCAAGGAGATACTAAAGACTTTTGGTATGGAATATTCAAGGCTAGTGAGTACACCTATGTCTACAAGACATAAGTTATCTAAGAATGATTAATCTATTGAAGTGAACCAGACTTTATATATATCCATGATTGGAAAATTGCAATACATTATGCACAGTAGACCAGATATTGCTTTAGCAGTTGGGATAGTTGCTATATTTTTAGAAAATCCTAAAGAGAATCACATGATGGTAGTGAAAAGGATATTGAGATATATAAAAATTATAGAAGACTATGGATTGTATTATAAGATAAGTGATAAGTTTGAACTAAAGGTGTTCACTAACTCAGATTGGGCAAGAAATATTGATGACAGAAAAAAGCACTAGCGGAGGTGCATTCTTTTTGGGAAAGAGATTGGTGTCATGGACAAGCAAGAAACAAATTTGTATTTCCTAATCAATATCTAAACTCGAGTAGGTGGTAGCTATAATGAACTATTTAAACATTATATGGATCAAAAAATAATTGAAAGGAATGAAAGAAGAGATTATAGATCCAATGATGCACACCAAGACAAAGAAAATTTCTATCAAGTATCACTACTTGAGGGAACTAGTTCATGATAAGGAAGTGAAGCTAGAATATGTGAACACCAAAAATAAAATTGCTAACATATTCATAAAACCCTTACCTAAAGATGATCATGAATATTTTATAGGTAAATCAGGCATGATTCCCCTAACCAAAGCTACTTGGAGTGGCAAGGTATATTGCATCACATGGGCTAATAAGAATATCCTACATAGTGATGCAATACAAGTCTACTTTAGGAAATGCCTAAGGTAGAATGTTTAGCAAACATAATAGATTAGTCATAATCAAGTGACATAAATGAGCTAGACATGAAAAACCTACATAACTCAGATGTATGAAGAAATTGAAGCTATGAAAGCTAAGTGTCTTTGGCATGTTGTGATGTGGAGCCTAATCAGATTAAGAGGTTTATTTGGCATGATTTCCCTCTAGATTATTTCTATGTGGGGTTGGGGATAGCACCCCAAAGATGAGGTGAAGGGGTAGTACTCTAGGTGTTCCCCCTATCATAGTATAGGGTGGGGTCAAAGGGCAACACCCCTGCAAGGGTTTTTAGGGGTAGCACCCCAAAAGCCAAAAATGACCTTATATTGTAAAAGAAATCAACTACTATTTTTCTATTATTCTAGCCCTAATTTTGTAAGTAGAAAAAGCTTTTATAAATAGGCATAGGGTTAGGGATTTTCATAATGTGTGATGCAAAAATTGGCTCTTACGATCGTATTGTGTTGTAAGAGATTACAGATTGTAATTAGGTTGTAATCACTTGATCATAATAATATTAGACTTGTTGTTGGTGGATGTAGCCCAGGGATTGGGCAAACCATGTTAAATCTTGGTGTCTTCTGTTCTCTTATGTGTGATCTATTATTTTATGATATTGGTTATATTTTTATGTAACTATTATTTCTATCTGAGATTAATCCTAACAAGTGGTATCAGAGCCAGACTGCCATCATTTTTTTAGCTAGATTGTCATCATTTTTATTTTAGTGATCCCTTGTAGGAAGGTTTCATGATTGGGTGGGAGTCTCATGGTTGATTGGGAGTGATGGTAGATGAGGGTAAGCTAAGGGTTGGCAAGTTTAATGGGAAGAACTTTTAGTTATGGAAGATGAAAATGGAGGACTATCTCTATTGGAAAGATTTATAGAAGTCGTTGGGAGGAAAAACTAAAAACCAAGGAACTATGAAAAATGAGGATTGGGATATTTTAGAGAAGAAGAAACTTGGGAGTATTAAGTAATTCCTGGCACCATTAGTGACATTTTAACATTTACAAAAGAAAAAATGATAGAACAGTTGATGGAAACCCTAGCAAAATTGTATGAAAAGCCCTCCACTTCAAATAAGGTATTTCTCATGAAGTGCTTATTTAATATGAAAATGACAGAAGGTGGATCTATTGCTGATCATTTAAATGAGTTTAATACTATTACTAGTCAATTATCTTCTATGGATATTAATTTTGATGAAGAAATTAGGTCTCTATTAATTTTGTGTTCTTTTCCTAAAAGCTAGAATGGCTTGGTAATGGCTATTAGTAATTTTATTTTTGGATCTAATACCCTAAAATATGATGATGTGATCGGTGTTATTTTGAGTGAGGAAACTCGTGGGAAATCCTTAGGTGGATCTACATTAGGAAGTGCTTTGAACAAACAAAGAAGAGGCAAAAAAACTAAGAGAAAAAATAATTTTGGAAATCATGGGAAATAAAGAGGAAGGTCAAAGGGGAAGAGGTCTCAATCTAGAGGACAGAGAGATTGCTGGTACTATGATAAAATAGGGCATAAGAAGAAATATTGTTGGACTTGAAAGAATAATGAAGGGGATAAACCAAAAGGGAACAATGAGGTAAATGTGGTAAGTAAAAAATCCAAAGAGGACGCTTTGATTCTATCTTTAGAAAGTGTTGATGATTCATGGGTTTTAGATTTTGGTGCTTCATTTCATTCTACAACTCATACAGGTCATTTCATTGATTATGTCCAAGGAAAATTTGGGCTTGTTTATTTGGGGGATAATTAACCTTGTTAGATTTTTGGAAAGGTAAAAGTTAAGATTAAGTTACAGAATGGGAATCATTGGCTACTACATGAGGTAGGACATTTTCCAAGGCTAAATAGAAATTTAATTTTAGTAGGGCAACTTGGTGATGAGGGTTATGTAGTTATGTTTAATGATCAAAATTTGGAAGGATTCAAAAGGTTCCCTTGTGGTAGTAAAAGTTGTGAAAGTAGGCACCTTATATCTTTATATAGGTCATATTATTTCTTCTACTTTGATTGATTTAGAGAAAAATTAATGTTCAGGAACAATTTCTATAGTTAAGCAAGGAGAACAATTAGCTACTATAGATTTTGATATAGCACTGTGGCACAAAAAACTTGGACACATGAGTGAGAAAGGTATGAAAGTACTTCATTTAAAGAAAGTTTTACTAGGTTTAAAATGTGTTAATATGGATTTCTATGAAATTTATGTGTGTGGAAAATGAAAGAGAGTGAGTATTGTGAAGACTAGGAAGGAAAATAAAAGTGAGAAGTTAGAGCTTGTGCATATACATGTATGCGAACTAGCTCAGGTGTCTTCCCTTATTGACTCTCATTATTATGTTACATTTATTGATGATGCAACTAGAAAGGTATGGGTTTATTTCCCTAGACATAAATCTAATGTATTTCAAACTTTTAAGAAATGAAAATTCTTGGTTGAAAAATGAGATTGGAAAGAAATTAAAATATCTTAGATCTGATAAAGGTGGTGAGTATTGTAGTTATTAATTTGAAGATTATTGAACAACTAATGGTATTTGTAGAAAGAAAATTGTTCCAAGGACTCCACAAGAAAATGGAGTGGTTGAATTCATGAACGTGACAATAATGGAGTGTGCAAGAAGCATGAGGTTGCATGCAGGGTTTCCCTTAAATATGTGGGTAGAGGCTATTAATACTACTTTATATTTGGTTAATTGAGGTCCCTCTACTCCTTTGGGTTGTGTTATTCTAGAGGAAGCATGGAATAGTAAGAAGGTGAGTTATTCTTTTCTCAAGACCTTCGGTTGTGAAGTATTTGCTCATATAGATTCTAAAAATAGAACCAAGGCTGAAGCTAAGTCAAAGAAATGTGTATTTTTTGGATATGGCATTAATGAATTTGGTTATAGGTTTTTAGATTTTGACAATCATAAAATTTTAAGAAGTAGGGATGACATATCCAATGAGAGAGTGTTGTACAAAGATTTGTTGCAACAACATGAGAAGAAAGAAGATGATTATGTAATGTTGGATAATACTCCAAAAGTTGACGTTCTAGTAGTTCCTCATGATGTGCAACAAGTACAACAAAAAATACCACACACCCCCATGAATGTTAGACAAGGCTAAGTAGACCTCTAGAAAGATTCCCTCCTTCCTTATATTCTATTTTACTTATTGATGTTGGCGAACCTAAATGTTATGATGAAGCTGTGTAGGTGGATACAAAGACTCAGTGAGAGTCTACAATGAAAGAAGAAATGGACTCTTTGCTAAAAAAAAAGAGATGGGATTTATGCAAGTTGCCTACAGGTAAAAAGGATTTACTAAATAAATGGGTTTGTAGGTTAAAAGAAGAGAATGGAGGTAAGAAAAGATTTAAATCGAATTTAGTTATAAATATATTTTCATAGAAAAAAGGCATTGATTTTGATGAGATATTCTCTCTTGTTGTTAAAATGACTTCTATTTACATTGTTTTAAGTATTATGGCTACTAAAGATTTACATTTGGAGTAGCTTGATGTTAAAACAATCTTTCTTCATGGTGATTTGGATGAAGAGATCTATATGGCACAACCACAAGGATTTGAGGTCAAAGTTAAGGAGAACTTAGTGTGTAGATTGAAGAAAAGTTTATATGGCTTGAAGCAAGCACCTTGGCAATGGTATATAAAATTTGACAATTTTATGCATGAGCATGGATATAGTAAGGTGTCACTCATATAATTGTGTTATTTTAAGAGGTTGGATGATGTTAGCTACACTATTTTATATTTATATGTTGATGATATGCTTGTAGCTGGGTCTAACATAGATCATATTAAGGGGTTGAAATGCCATTAGCACATGCATTTTCTATGAAGGATTTGGTTGCAACAAAACAAATCCTTGGTATGAAGATTTGTAAAGATAAGAAGAATAGAAAATTGACTTTGTCCTAGGCTAATTATATTGAGGTGTTGCAACATTTCTCTATGGAGAATTCTAAAGTTGTCATCCCACCTTTACTTGGTCATTTGAAGTTGACTAAGGAGATGTGTCCCAAGACACAAGAAGAGGAGGATAAGATGTCTGAGGTACCTTATGCTTTAGCGGTAAGAAGATTGATGTATGCTATGGTATGTACTAGGCTAGACATTGCACATGCAGTGGGAGTTGTTAGGAGGTATATGAGTCATACAAGAATTGAGCATTAGAATATAGTTAAATGGATTCTTAAATATTTGAGAGGAACATCCAGTAAATGTTTACACTTTGGGGGCTCTACTACTAATTTATAGGGCTATGTTGACTTATATTTTGTAGGGGATAATGATACTAGGTAGAGTACTATAGGTTATGTATTTACTATTGGTGGGGTAGCAATGAGCTGGGTTTCTAGGTTATAGAAGGTTAATGCTTTATCCACTATAGAGGTAGAGTATGTTGTTGCAATAGAGGTAGCCAAGGAGATGATATAGCTTTAGCTCTTTATGGAAGAATTGGGACACCCACAGAGGGATAATTATTTTTTCATAGATAGCTAGAGTGTCATTCATCTTATAAAGAATTTAGCTCTGCATTCAAAGACAAAACACATAGTTGTGGTACTATTTTATTTAGCCAGTTTTAGATGATGGATAGTTAAAGTTGGAGAAGATACATATAGATGAAAATCCATTAGATATGTTTACAAAGGTCATGAAAAGTGAGAAGCTAAATTCTTCTAAAGGTTTAGTTGGTCTTCTAGACTGAATAAAATAAAAGAACAATAGATTCAAGGGTGGTTTAATATTCTAGTAGGAGCTATAGGTTTAGTAGTGCTATGATCAGTCTCCAAGTGGGAGGTTAATATTATGGAGTCTGATTAGTCTCCAAGTGGGGGATTGTTATGATGTGGAGCCTAATCAGAGTCAGAGGTTTATTTAGTGTGGTTTCCCTCTAGATTATTTCTAAGGAGGTTTGGGTGCAGCATCCCCAATATGAGGTCAAGGGGAAGTGCTCCTATAGGGTCCTAGGGTAGTAGTGTCTTATGTTCTCTTATGTATGATCTATTATTTTCTAATATTGGTTATATTTGCATGTAATTATTATTTATGTCTAAGGATAATTCTAACAATGCATTGTTGTCAAAGACAGAGAATATATAGAAGAAGCAATATGCAAAGAGGGAGATATATATCAAGGATACATCAAAGAAGGAGACATAACTAAAAGAAGGATAGATATACAAGGGAGATTATTGTCTAAGAAGAGAGATATCAAGAATAAAGATAAAGAGGCAGATATACAATAGTCAAAGAAGGAGTGTATGAATACAAAAATGAAACTATTATCTTAGAGGGAGAAATCTTTTAGATTGTATGGTAACAAAGCGAGATACATTTGATACATTGAGATGTTGCTAATATTAAGATGTAGAGTTTTTTTTTTATCAATGACAAAGAGGGAGATTATTTCAAATTTATAATTAGAAAAACTATTCTTTTTTCATTGATGTCAAATCTACTGAATAGATATATTTCTACCTAATCTAAATGCCATATCTATTTTATTGATGAAGAAGATCTGAGAAATTTATTATAACAATAGCACCTAGAGGGAAGGTTGAGTTATGAAAAGGAAGCTATGCTGGAGATTTTATTGGATAGACTTTGATAAAGAAAACTAATTGTGTATATCAAAGAAAGTTAAGCCAAGCTGAGCAATAGAGTAAAAGGCTAAGGAATTTTGAGTGATGCTAGTGTCCACTGAGCCACAATTAGTGTCAAGAAAATCTAGTGTTGACTGAACATTAGCATTGATGATGAAGGGTGCTCCCCTTAATACCATAAACTCATAATAGAAACAAAAAAACAACAAAAAATGTGAGAATAAAATATGGACTTCTTATTTGTGCCGCAAATGTGGTTTTAAAAAATTCACAAGTACAATATGCTAACCCACATGTGTTCATTCATTACAATAATTTGTAAGACAAGCTATGAACTATCACCTAGAGCTATCCTAGAAAATATTTAGGCCTTTCTTAAATAAGCAATTTTATGTCGCCCAGGAAGGTTCTAGATTCTCAAACTTAATTTCTAGGGCCGATAGACCCTAGCAATACATATAGAATCAAATAAATACATCTTTGACAAATTATTTTAGAAATTTTTGTATCCCAACATCAGAAGGCCATAACTCTCAAACCATTTCTCTGATTGGCCATTATAACCACTTTTTGGAAATGCTAGCTCTTGATCTATAGGTTTAGAACCACACTAGTGCCCTTCTATTGAGTGTTTGGACCTCATCCTAGCACTCCAAGGCCTCCAATGGTGAGCCTACAGATTATTCTACAAAATTTTCCACTGAAAATCTGCAATAAATTCTTTGATACTTAAGCTAGAGCAATGATATTTTTATGGTAGGCTTATAATTCCAAAATGAACCTTCATGTAGAAAAGGAGAATATTAGGAGATTGTATGAAAAACATACTTAAAATAGCAAGTTCCCATAAATTTGAAACACCTTGTCTACTAGTCCTTATTAAAATAGAAAAGACTGAAATTAAAATATTTTTGGGTGATGCAAGATTTCTCTTACATCCAAGATGCTCTTGCATCAGGCAACTGGGGCAATTTGAGAAGTGACTTTGTTACGTCTTAGGTGGTCAGAAGAAAACCAAGATGGTAAACCCCCACCCTTGCTAGCCATGATGAATCCTCTACTGGCCTCCCTTTCCATTTGACCATGTATTCCTCATAAGCTCTATTCCTTTTACTATTTCCAACATGAATATCTAGTATCTTCTCAATCTCTTTTATAGCCAAACTAACTACTGGAATACTCCACTACACTTTTGAAACTCTATCACCTCCTTCATAATACTTTGTCAATTCTAAAATATTAAATACTAGTGAAATATTCAATTCAATAGGCAACTCCACTTCATAAACATTTTCAAAATCATGCCTTTTCACTATCTTGCATGGTCCAAACTTCTTCATCTTCATCTTATTATATGTACCCACTAGAGAGATCTCCTTTCTCAAATGAACCATGACTTCATCTCTAATGTAAAATTTATTATACCTCATTTTCACATCTTCCTTAGCCTTATACTATGTATTCATCTTTATGATGTCCTTCCTCACCTCCTCATGGATGTTCTTCAAATGTTTAGCAAAATCTTCTTCTTCAGCACTACTTATCTCTCCTTTATCCAACTACCTTAATTCATAAGCATTTCGAGGACTACTCCCATATACAATCTAGAATAGTAATTTACTAGTACTCCTATTGACAAAATTATTATATGAAAAATCTATCTATGGAAAAATTATATCCCATCCTTTTAGTTTATTTCCAACCAAGCATCTTAGTAAGTTTTCCAAACTATAATTCACAACTTTTGTCTATCCATTAGTCTATAGATGATGTGATAAACTAAACTTCAAATTAGTCATCAACTTCTTCTACAATGTATGCCACAAATACCCAATAAATTTGGTATCTTGATCTGAAACTATACTCTTAGGAAGATCATGTAGTCTCACCACTTCTCTAAAAAATAACTCTACCACATGAACAATATCACTAGTCTTCTTGTAGAGAATAAAATGTGCCATCTTTGAAAACTTTTCATCCACCACAAAAATAGAATCATGCTCGCACTGTGCCCTCAATAATCCAAGAACAAAATCCATGTTGGCATTCTCCCATAGATTCTCTGGTACAGGTAATGGCTGATACAACCTTATATTTTGCTTCACTCCTTTCATCATCTAACATATTCTACAACTCTATACAAAATTCTTCACATCTTGCTGCAACTATGGCTAGTAATAATTCTTAGCAACCAAAGATATGGTTTTATCTTTGCCAAAGTGTCCAACCAATCCTCCCTTGTGCTTCTCTTTGATGAGATTCTCTCTCATTGAACTTTTGGGAATGCACAACTGGCTTCCTTTAAGAAACATAATATCTTGGATCATGAAATCCAACCACTTTTTCATGTCAAGTGTAACAAGTTTTTTACAAGCCTTCCACACTTCACCAAAATTAGGATCATCTAGATACAAAGTACTAAGTTCCTTGAACCTAACCACCACTATCTACATTTATGTCAGCAAAAGTTTTCTTCTACTAAGTGCATCCACAACTTTATTAGACTTCCCAATCCTATGTCTCAAAAAAAATGTATAACTCTACAAAAACTCAACACACTTTAAATGCCTTTGGTTCAATTTTCCTTGACCATTCAAATATTGCAAAGGTTGATGATTAGTACACAAAACAAACTCCTTAGGAAGAAGATAGTGTATCCACTTCTTCAATGATTGAACTATAGCATAGAATTCCTAATCATAAAAAGAAAAAAATTCTTTTTGCATGATTCAACTTCTCACTAAAATAAGCAACAAGTCTACCTTCTTGGCTCAAAAGAGCTCCTATTGCAATACTGCTAGAATCACAGTCTACTTGAAACACCTTATTAAAATTAGGAAGTGCTAAAATAGGTTGCTCAATAACTTTCCATTTCAAAAAATTAAAACTTTTATCTACTCCTATAGTCAACTTAAATTCCTTCCTATCCCTTCTCATTATTTCAGTCAAGGGTCCACAAATACTACTAAAACCTCTTATGAACTTTCTATAAAAACTAGTCAGTCCATGAAAAGATCTCGCCTCTATCACAATCCTTGAAGTAGACCGTTCGAGGATAGCCTTCACTTTCTCTGGGTCCATTTTTAGAGCTTCTCCTGAGACTACAAATCCTAGGTACACCAACTCCTTTTTTTTTTAAATTACACTTCTTCAGGTTTACCAACAACTTTTCTTCCCTTGACTTATCAAGCACCTTGCAACTATGAATAAAATTCTCCTCTAATTTCTTACTAAAGATCAATATATCATCTAGGTAAACAATGACAAAATTACCCAAAAACTCCTTCAATACCTCATTCATGAGCCACATGAATTTTTTGGTGCATTGGTTAGCCCAAAAGGCATGACTAACCAATCATGTAGTCCTTCTTTGGTCTTGAAAGTAGTCTTCCACTCATCATTTTCTCTAATACATATTTGATGGTACCCACTCTTTAGATCTATCTTTGTGAAATACTGAGCTCCACTCAAATAGTCCATAATATCATCCATTGTTGGTAATGGAAATCTATACTTGATTGTGATCTTGTTGATAGTGCAAGAATTTGTGCACATACTCCATTCTCCATTCTTATTTGGTGCTAATACTACTGGTACATTACATGGACTCAGACTCTCTTGAATAAACCCCTTCTACAACAACTCATGAACTTGTTTATTCAACTCTTCACTTTTTGTTGTTGTCATTCTGTGTGTTGCCTTGTTTGTCAAACTACCTCTAAGAACCAAATACATCTAGTGACTAATATTCCTCATTGGGGTCAATCCATCATGTACATTATTTGATACAATATCAAAAAAATCTCCCAACATATCTACAACTTCTATCGGTACCTTCTTTACTTCTTCTTTACTATCTTTAAGAATTATAGAAAAACACATATGCTTACACTTCAAACCTTTGAGAAACACATTTTCATTAAAAAAACATATTCTGGAAACACTATATATGTTTTCTTCTTTCTCCTTCAATGACTTCAACTTATGTTTCACTCCATCCTTGGCAAGAGTGTAGGTATTTTCTCTCCCATCATATACAACATGCCTATCAAACTGCCATGGCCTACCCAACAACATATGACATATGTCCATAGGTATGATATCACAAAGTACCTCATCCTCTTAGCTTCTAATTTTGAACTTCACTAAGCACTGCTCATTGACCATGACCTTGTGGTCATCTTACACCGAGAAAAATGGTATGGACTTAGGTGTTTTTGTCTCTTCAGCATCAACTTGGTGGTCATCATTTTTGACACTAGATTGCCAATACTTCCACCATCAATGATCACATCAAAATAATTATATTCACATCTACACCTTATGCAAAACAAGCTCCTTCTTTGACCAAGTTCATTCTCACCACTCAATAGGACTCTTCTAGTAACTAGGACTTCTCCTCTTTCAACATCTTCAGAATGTGATGATATGGCATCTTGATCAACATGTGCAACTATGGCCTAGCCTTTTTTTTTTTGATCTATCATTCCTTGGCACTAGTTATATTCAAATTCTCTATACCTTTCTTCTCTACAGTGAAAAAATTTACCACAGAAGCCCCCTCTTCTAGATCCTTGTCCTCTACCTCTTCCTCTCTAATCTCTATTGTTTTGATCATGGAAATGATTGGAATTGTTTCCCCCTTTGGTTTTGACTACTAATTCAAGCCTCATCCTTTTTATTCTAATTATCATTATGACCTCCATGAGATCGTTCATTAGATCTTCCACTACAACCTTTTCCACTTTTCTTGTTATCAAAATTCTTGCTTAATTTCTCCTCAACCCTTAGGGAAAACTATTATGCCTTCTCAATATTGGTCACTCGAACAACACTCATCTCATCTTGAATGCTTGGTCATTACCCATTAAGGTAATGAGAAACATTCTCCTTATCATCTTCTACATGGCCGATTCTAATGAGAACTAGATAGAACTCTTTAGTATACTCTTGAATAGATTTTCCTACTTACTTCATCCCTTGCATTTCCTTCAATAGAACTGCTCATAATCCACAAGAATGAATTGTCACTTTAGTTTAGCTATCATCTGATCCCATTTGGTGATTTTGTCCTTTCGCTTTCTATTTCAATCCAATTGAACCTCTTGCCACTAGATCTTTGCATGTCCCTTTAGTTTTGCTTTCACAAACTTGACCCTATAAGGATCATTAATATCTTCATACTCAAAGTACTCCTCTAGTTCATTGATCCAATCAGTCAGCTCCTCTAGGTTAAGATTTCCCAAAAATGTGGGAGCTTCAAACTTAGGTCATATTCTAATCTTGGAGATGGCCTTAAAAAGCCTTTCTTCCTTTAGATTTTGAATACCTCTACTTCAGCATGTTTGTCTACTTCATCCTTATCCTCACTTTCATCTCTTTTAGGAATATTTGTTCCTTTACACATTTGTTCTTCCAATGCTTGCATTTTTCTTTAGAGGGCTCATAAACCCTTAGGTGTAACACCCATAGCTCTTTCACCATGCTCTCTTTGTGAAGAAATTTTCATGCTTCTATTAAAACTCTAGTGCAAACTACCTCACAATTGGTGATTTGTCTACATGCTCAGCCCAAACCATGATCTGGGTGTAAACTACCTCACAATCAGTGAGTTTTCCACACACTCAAGAACTCTAGCTTTGATACCACTTAATGAAGGGTGTACCACTTGATACCATAAAATTATAATAGAAATAAAGAAAAAATATAGATTTATTATTTGTGCCACAAATGGGCTATTATAAAATTCACAAGTAAAATGTGATAACCCACATGGGTGCCTTCATTACAATAATTTGTAAGACAAGCTGCAAACTATCATCCAGAGCTATCCTAGACAATGTTTAGGCCTTTCTTAAATAGGCAATTTTATGCCACCTGGGAAGGTTCTATATTCTCAAACATAATACCTAGGGCCA
The DNA here is from genome assembly GCA_028749045.1 of Cupressus sempervirens. Classification (NCBI taxonomy): domain Eukaryota; kingdom Viridiplantae; phylum Streptophyta; class Pinopsida; order Cupressales; family Cupressaceae; genus Cupressus; species Cupressus sempervirens. The sequence goes on from CM053783.1 coordinate 183,474,470, forward strand.
ATAGACCCTAACAATACATATAGAGTCTAAATACATCTTTCACAAATTATTTTAAAAAATTTGGTAGCCCAACTTTGGAAGGCCATAACTCTCAAATCATTGCTCTAATTGGCTATTATAACCACTTTATAGAAATGTTATCTTTTGATCTATAGCCTTGAAACTATGTTATCACCCTTTCATTGAGATTTTGGACCTCATTCAGGCACTCTAAGGCCTCCAATAGTGATCCTGAAGATTTTTTTGCAAATATTTCCACAAAAAATTTGCATTAACTTCTCTAATACTTAAGCTAGAGCAATGAGATTTTTGTTGTAGGCTTATAATTCCAAAATTAACCTTCATGTAGAAAATGAAAATATTCCAAGCTTGTATGAAAAACTTACTAAAAATAGAAAGTTCCCATAAATAGTAACCACCCTGTCTACTAGTCCTTATTAAAATAGAAAAGACTAAAAATGAAAATATTTTTGGGTGATGCAAGATTTCTCTTACACCTAGAATTATCCTACATCAATTGATCAAGCAAGCTAGTTGATGTCAAGTCAATTTTTTTACAGAAACCAAGTAATTTAGTTATGATTGAGTGTCATAATTTAGAGATTGCCAAGCAATAGTATGAGAATGAATTTGAGTAAATCATGAGATCTAGTTAACTTAGTTGATTTCTTGGGTGATGTAAACTATGTTGAAGATAAGATTGATGAGTTGGATCATTAAATTCAAGGTGCACATTAGGTAAAGACCTAATAGATAGATTCTAGAGAAGTTTCTAGAGTAAGATCAAGAAGATTGATAGATACAATGAATCATTTTGAACCTAATTGTCAACCCTAAGATCTATGGTGATGATAGAAAATGGTAAAGCAAGAAATGCCTATTCAAAGAGGTACAAATCTGAACAAATGTAAAAGTGCAGGTGCAAGTGTATGTAGAGACACATAAAGAAGAAGGTTGGTCAGAAATGCACAAGTGTGAGAGTGAATGTAAAGCTAAAGGAGGTTACTTATATAGATGTTGATGTTGATAAGTAAATTTGAGAAGAAGGCTTAAGTGTTGTTGAGAAGAGACGGTTGATTTCTTGAAGGGTTTCCAAGTGGATAAAAAATAGAGATGAAAATGGAGACATTATTAGTGAGTCAAAATATGGACTGAATAGAGATTTGAACTTTCAAAGTGAGTTGTAATCATACAGATCAAAACCTATTGTTTTCTTTCTAATCATTGTAAATAGTTTGATTAAAGTCCTTTTAACAAAGGTTGACCTAATAGTCACTTGGAAGATTTAATAGTCTATGTAAATCCTTTAACTAGGTGACATTCTAAATAGAATGATCAAAGTCCTCTGACAATGCCACTTCTAATAGGGTGATTAAATCATTTAACAAGGTCACATCTAAAAGTTAGTTTCATAAAGCTTTAACAAGGTTGGCTCTTAACAAAGGTCATTTTGAAAGAGTGAAAAGTAGTGACATGTTTCAAGTGGTTTTTCCCAAATTGAGTTTCCATGTAAAATACTAGTGTCAAATCTATATTGAATGCTTTATATGTTTTACATTTGATGATGTTTTTATTAAGAAAAGAAAGTTATGTTTAAGACAATAATTTTATTACGATAGAGATTGAGCAACAACATGATAAGAAGAAGAACGAGTGTTTAGGTTTAAAAGGTCAAATGGTACTTAAGGACCTTGAGTGACTAATTCACCCCCCTAGTTATTCTAAAAATTTCTAACATTCCCATTATAGAAATCATTCAAATAATGTGTACTTTTACAATTGTGGGTAGTTGGAATTAATTCTTCAAATCAATAATTCACTAGTTTCTACAAATAATTCTAAATCATTTTCCTCATTACCTTGTAGACTACTTCTAAAGGAACCCTCCAAGACATGAAAAAATAAGATATAGAATACATCATCCTAGTAACTTGAAGCAGAATAAGAACATTTAACTATGTCCCTTGAAAATCATAAGGAAAACATAGGGGTCAATTACCAAAAAAATACAAAAAGACAACCACAAAGTATAAGAAATGAGTGTAAAACACAAAAATGTTTCTTTGAATATGTTTTGCTTACATCTAGAACTCCTTGCAAGTACCTTCCATTAGGGTGGACTCATCCAATTATGCTCTATGGAAGTTCTTACCCTTTGAAATTATGGCCATTTCTATGTGGGCTTATACAAAAACATAAACCCCAATTCATTCCAATGATCATTGTTATATGCATTTTTACCTTGGCTTTCTTAAAATTTTGATTGAACGAAAAATATCCTCCAAAGAATCTAAAACCTTGAACTTGAACATTCTAGGTTCATAGTTCAAAGGTTCAAAGTTACAATTTGCCTCATGTCAAGTAAGGCTATCTTTCTTTGTCTTGCAGTGAACATGAATATTGAGTTTGAACCATTGAACCACTTGGTTCAATATTCAACATTCAATATTTTATCTTTGTATTTTTTGTATGTTTGACATGAAGTTTTGGTATCACTAGTGGACCTTGGCGCTCTTAACTAAAGTTAAACTTTTTCTTATGTATTACTAGTTTGAGTTCAATGTTCAATAAGACAAATCCTAGTTAAGGTGATTATCAGTCAATTTTGTTTAGTGTCATGTCCCAATATCATCTGTAGATGGAGCTTGAACTCTGAACAAATTATTTCATGGTTCAAAAGTTCAAAGTTTACAAGCTTATATCTAGCTACCAATAGAAATATGGTATATGAAGATATTTAATTCACATAAAGCATATGAAAGGGCATTTATTAAACAATGACTAAAAAAGGTGGCAATTAAGTAAGATTTAGTATGTGTAAAGGAAAATTCCCTCATTGAAAGAATATGATACCCTATTAAATTAGTACTTCCACTATCATTCAACATGCATGTTTCCCATACTTGAGTTATCATAGAACCCTTTTTTGGTAAATTGCCATGATTTTATAAATGAGGAAAGCTCAATGTGTCTTCTTGGAGTTAAAAAGAAGTAGAAAAGTAGTATGTACATCATAAGATTTTTGTGGATTTGAACATGATGAGTCTAAATCTCTTACCCAAATCCTTTATTTTTATTTTCTTTTAGTAATTTAGAAACTTGTCTATTTCTTTTCCATATCCTCTTTAGCAATGCAAATTTTAAACATACAAATTTCCATGGCTACTCCATGTCCCAAATTTCCTAAATAAACTTTTTCCCTTGATGAGTATAGGTTTCTTGAAGTTTTTCTCTACTGTGGATTGGTTCTAGAATATAGGGATAAATATGACACTATTGAGAGATGTATCAAGACACATTGCAATGAGGTTTTGGTGTTTGAGAACCATGTCACTATCATTGGGATCTTGAGAATTTTGCCTAAGGTGTATGTGGAATTGAAAAATAAGCCTATCATATTCCTAGTATATGACAAATCCAATAAAATTCAATAGTCTCACTACTAAGAATTGGTTTCAAAAGGGAAAAAAGTGTGGTTCATGCTTACCATGGCCTTTAGCTAGAGAGCACATGATTCCAAAAATTAGAGATATTATTATTTTCTTAAATAGGGTAAAGGAGAATCAACATGCTTTCCTATTAAAAACTAGATTATTTCTTTGTTCAGACTATCTTGGATGAGGGTAAGTACATTAAGTGGGCAGAGATCACTGTCGATAGGATTCATAAAAAGCTTTCATGGGTACCTAGAATTTTTGGCTTTTACATATCATCTTATATATTTTATGTCTTAGATTTTTCTAGAGATTGGGATGGCTTACCCCATCAGATTTGGGTTAATAACATGACTATTATCCTTTGCTACAAAAGAAGAGAATCCCTAAAGATTTATTGAGGATACAAGATACATTTATGGCTAAGTTGGTGCCTAAACTAAAAGTGTAAGGAAACTCAGGTGTGGAAACAACTTCCTACACTAATCTCTTAAGAGAATTATGGTGCAAATCCTATAAAAATATTTTACACTTATAGATTGAATATCATGTAACAATAATATTTTAGTCAACCAAGCATAAAGAAAATAGATAGAGAAAAAAACACATAACACAAAGATTTTTCGGTGGGGAAAAACCTTTCGGTAAAACAACCCCACCCCTCTAGAACTTGCACAATGTATTATCTTCAACACAAGGTTACAATACACTTGCAATGCAAGTTCAACAGTGACAACAGAAGACACCAATAGCAACTCATAGTACCAACAACACGCTTTCTCACATCCCACCTCTTCATAACCCTAAAAATGCTTATAACATGTGCTTCACTTTTAGGGCTACTCCCAAAGGTAACCATATTAGGGTTTTACCATTCTTCGAGAAAATAAGAACCCCAAAAACTATTGGGGTAGAGTGTACAGTACTCAAATTTATTAGTTGCCACATGTCTTCACCTGTCATTGAATCTTCCTGACATAGCTCTTACGTGTGATGCAGGAGCATCCAGAGGTATAAGGGCAATCCTGTACTTAGACTTAGTTTCTGTTTCATGTCTTTACATTTTTGGATACCCATTTGGCTCAAATAAAGGTTCCAACTCTCATAGTTCAACTATCAATGCATTTGAAAATCCAAAAAAAATAGGAGCATGCAATTTGGCCATCATTTTGGTGACCTAGAAGGTGTGACTTGGCCAGATGAATGTAATTGAGATTTAGAGCATTCCAAAAAAAGAATCAGGTCAAAAGGCCCCACGGTTTGAAAGTTATTGCAGTTTTTCGGGTTTTGGAGACCTCCTAAGAATGCTTCAAAGTCAGGTTTGGGGCATTAAATGACCTCGAAAAGGGTTGAAAAATGGGGGAAGAGCAAAGCTTTTCCATAGGGCTATAGAGCACTTCAAGAGCTTTCTGAAAATGTAAACGGTTCGTCAATCGGAGCTATGGTTCAAAAGTTATGCCTCTCGAAAGTTTGGCTACCGTTTCTGGATTCTTCTAGATTTGCACCGACTTCTAACGCGGCTTCTGGAACCTTCTATTTTGTCGATGGATGCATACTAGCACTTTCTAGAATGTACTCCTAGTCCTTAACCCTCCGGGGTCTATTTAAGGAGATTTTTGGCATTGTAAAAGGCAATTCGGATTGGAGCTTGAGAGGAGGTGCTAAAAGGAGAAATATTCTCCAGATTTATGCTATTGTAAGCCCGTAGGGCATGTTTTGAATTTTATTTTCTCTACAATATTTGTACTAGCTTATTTTCTCAGTTAATATAATTCCCCCTTTCTATTGTGTCTATTCTATTGTTGGGTTGTGTCCCCATCAAGTGGTATCAGAGCAAGAGTTCCTGAGTGTGCGGACAGATCACCGAACGTGAGGCAGTTTGCACCAGGACCTTGAGTTGGGTGAAGTTTGTGTAGAAGTTCAAGAAATGAAATCTCTTCCAATGGAAGTTCGGAAATAGAAGCTCTTCTAATTTAATCTCTCTTAAGGAAGCTTGAGAAGTAGAAGTTGGAGAAATAGAAGCTCTTCAAGTGAAGCTCTTCAAGTAAAAGCTCTTTGTATGTAATCTCTTGTAAAGAAGTTCGAGAATTAATGGATGCTTTATGAAGCATTTTTGTCATCTCTCTATCTCCATATTGTTGCATTTTTTTGGTTGTGAGTTGGTACAGGTGGTGTTGCCCGTCATCAATGGTATCAGAGCAGGAGTTCCTGAGTGTGCGGACAGATCGCCGAACGTGAGGCAGTTTGCACCAGGACCTTGAGTTGGGTGAAGTTTGTGTAGAAGTTCAAGAAATGAAAGCTCTTCCAATGGAAGTTCGGAAATAGAAGCTCTTCTAATGTAATCTCTCTTAAGGAAGCTTGAGAAGTAGAAGTTGGAGAAATAGAAGCTCTTCAAGTGAAGCTCTTCAAGTAAAAGCTCTTTGTATGTAATCTCTTGTAAAGAAGTTCGAGAATTAATGGATGCTTTATGAAGCATTTTTGTCATCTCTCTATCTCCATATTGTTGCATTTTTTTGGTACGGGTGATGTTGCCCGTCATCAATGGTATCAGAGCAGGAGTTCCTGAGTGTGCGGACAGATCGCCGAACGTGAGGCAGTTTGCACCAGGACCTTGAGTTGGGTGAAGTTTGTGTAGAAGTTCAAGAAATGAAAGCTCTTCCAATGGAAGTTCAGAAATAGAAGCTCTTCTCATGTAATCTCTCTTAAGGAAGCTTGAGAAGTAGAAGTTGGAGAAATAGAAGCTCTTCAAGTGAAGCTCTTCAAGTAAAAGCTCTTTGTATGTAATCTCTTGTAAAGAAGTTCGAGAATTAATGGATGCTTTATGAAGCATTTTTGTCATCTCTCTATCTCCATATTGTTGCATTTTTTTGGTTGTGAGTTGGTACGGGTGGTGTTGCCCGTCATCAATGGTATCAGAGCAGGAGTTCCTGAGTGTGCGGACAGATCGCCGAACATGAGGCAGTTTGCACCAGGACCTTGAGTTGGGTGAAGTTTGTGTAGAAGTTCAAGAAATGAAAGCTCTTCCAATGGAAGCTCATATGCATTTCCTGAGTTATGTTTCTTCAAAATTTTGCAGGGGCCAAATTTCTTCATTTTCAACATTGCAGATTTAACAGAGTATCATGATGATGGTGCAAATGAAGAGCTGGTTTTAGAACCATGTCCAATTCCTGCTTCTAAGAAGGAGGAGATAGAAGACATTCTAGATCATCGTGTGGGTAGGAGTACCAGAAATAGGCAGTATGAAGAGTATTTGGTCAAATGGAAAGGACGATCGATCGAAGACTCAACTTGGATTTCAGCAGCTGAGGTTTCACATTTGGGATTTCCTCTACCATCAATAAAGTGGCAGGGTCACTTTTCAATCTACCCTGGGTGTCTGATGCAGGAGCATCCAGAGGTATAAGGGCAATCCTGTACTTAGACTTAGTTTCTGTTTCATGTCTTTACATTTTTGGATACCCATTTGGCTCAAATAAAGGTTCCAACTCTCATAGTTCAACTATCAGTGCATTTGAAAATCCCGAAAAAATAGGAGCATGCAATTTGGCCATCATTTTGGTGACCTAGAAGGTGTGACTTGGCCAGATGAATGTAATTGAGATTTAGAGCATTCCAGAAAAAGAATCAGGTCAAAAGGCCCTACGGTTTGAAAGTTATTGCAGTTTTTTGGGTTTTGGAGACCTCCTAAAAATGCTTCAAAGTTAGGTTTGGGGCATTAAATGACCTCAAAAAGGGTCAAAAAATGGGGGACGAGCAAACCTTGTCCATAGGGCTATAGAGTGCTTCGAGAGCTTTTCAAAAATGTAAACGGTTCATCAATTGGAGCTACAGTTCAAAAGTTATGCCTCCCGGAAGTTCGGCTACCGTTTCTGGATTCTTCTAGATTTGCACCGACTTCTAATGCGGCTTCTGGAACCTTCTATTTTGTCGGTGGATGCCTACTAGCACTTTCTAGAATGTACTCCTAGTCCTTAACCCTCCGGGGTCTATTTAAGGAGATTTTTGGCATTGTAAAAGGCAGTTCGGATTGGAGCTTGAGAGGAGGTGCTAAAAGGAGAAATATTCTCCAGATTTATGCTATTGTAAGCCCGTAGGGCATGTTTTGAATTTTATTTTCTCTGCACTATTTGTACTAGCTTATTTTCTCAGCTAATATAATTCCCCCTTTCTATTGTGTCTATTCTGTTGTTGGGTTGTGTCCCCATCAACGTGTCATAGGAATCCATCATAACCATTTTAGCAATGATCTCCTTATACACAATTCAAGATGCCGACACATCAACATTATTTGCAAGAAATACATTTTACAAAACAAATAATAAGAATAGGAATTATCCAAGGTTGAGACACCTTATTCCTAACAAACGGAAAGGAGAATATATGGCTGTCTGAGGAAGTCATTTAATTAATTACATATTATGGAAATTTATTTTTTCAATTCTCTAAATTCATATATTTAAGGGTTGGCAAATTTTGGGGGAAACCATTGACCTTACCCAGGTATTGTTTAGATAGATAATGTGTTTATTAAGATATGTCAACAAGTGGTTGATATGGACAAAAATTGTAATGTCAAGAGAGGTTTTGGGTGTGTCTTTCCTATTGAATTAGGTCAATATCACTATAAGAGAAATTGAGATTATTTCAAGATGGATTCTAAATTAAAAAATATGAACTTGAAGCCTTATCCAGCGTGACTAGTTTTAATAGTAAGGATTTCACTCAGTCTTAGTTTGAACTAAGCCCCTCATTTCCCCATGAAAAAAAATTAAGGATTTTTGGTAAAATTACAAAGAAAAAGTTGAATTTAGAAGAAGGTGGTGGTCCATATTCACCTTGAAAAAAACTATAGAGTTCAAACTACCCATGGACAAATAAATACTAGATCAAAATTTTGTATAATAGGTTGAACTCCTTCCTATATCCAAACTAGATTGGGACAAGCTAGAGGAATGAAGATGACCTCCATCAAGAACTCTCCTTTTCATCGGTAGGACTTAGGAGTGGCTTAGGAAGAAAACAAAATTGAAATTGAAATGAATAGAGAAAATTCCCCAAATAGATTCAACTAGTTCTAGTTAAACATTGCCTCTTTTATGTAGTGATAAAACTATATCATGTCCATCTATAGAGAATCAAGAACTTGAACTCAAAGTTGAACTCCCTTTACAAAAATTATTTTCAACCTTCACCAAGGATTAACCATTAATAGAGCCATGGTAAAAAGTTACACAAAATTCTTATGGTGGACTTTGTTAGAAACAGTAGTCCACCAAGAAAACTAGGGGGGTAGGGGGTGGTTGAATTAGTTATTCAACATTTAAAATATTTATCTTCTTTAAATAGACTTACCCATTCAACCAAATTAAACAAAAACCATAAAAATATGCTCATAGACAATTAAACTAGATATGTTAACTAGGGAATCCCTTGATCAGAGAGAAAACCCTGATGGGAATGATGCCCACAAGATGATGTACCAATATAAATATTCATTTTTAGAGGATGGACCCTATCAAGAGTCTATTACAAAATTTAGTACAAATGAGTCCCTATTAGCAAAATTTGAATCCCTATTAGGAGATTCCAAACCTGTTAGGAGTTATGGTACAATGTATGCAAGAAGAGCCCACTGCCCAAACATGCAATTTCAATTACAAGAAGAGCTCACTACCTAAAGAAGTAATTTACTATGATATTCCACTTTCCTCTATTCTATCAACAAAACCAATCACTAGCAAAATTTTTAGACCAAGTCACAAACCTTAGATCCAAATATCAAACCTTGAATCACACAATAAAACCTTGACAATGAAGTTTCCTTCACTTCTACTTTGCTCTGCTCAACTTCATTTTCCACTCTCTTTGTTGCTTACAATCACTTATCCATGTCATCCATGATAAAGTAAAATTTCCTTCCTTTATACTAAATCCATAAAACAATTCCCTGAGTTGGTTGTTAGACCTTCTCAATTAATTATTATAGGACCACTTTAAGAACATGCTAGACTTAGCAATAACATTAATCTTCTACCTTGCAACTTGAATAACTTTTTGTACACACAATATTATGATGAGAGAGGTTAGCTATCTCATCATCTACATGTTTTCTTCACATCCTCAACCTTGATTCTTAGAATAACAATTTTACTAAGAGATATAACAAGTTTACTAGAACATGCCTTTCTAGAATTAACATTTCTTCGCCTAAAATTAAATTACATATACAAGATACTTAGAAGTATCTCCCATAACCTTAGATAGTGATAATAGTCAACTAGCCATTTGTACCAACTTGATCTTTCTGTTGTTCTTTTGTTAGATACCACAAAAAATTGCTATGTTAACACCAATGACAAACTCAGTCATGAATGTAACATATCATCATAGTAAGATATCTACAATACTCACTCATAGGAATATCATCAACATTCATGCTTCCAACAATCTCCCCCTTTGGTATTGATGGCAACATAGATGAAAAACATCTAGTTCCAAGAATACCAGCATAAGAATGTTAACCTTTCTTTTTGAATCCTCTTCAGCAATCATTCTCCCCCGTTGACATCCTTAATGTGCTATATCCCAAAATGTCATTCCATTCTATACTTCTCTCGAACATGTTGTACTTCTTCTTGCTTGTCTTTCTTCTCCACATGATCTTTTTCTTCTTGATGTTTTTTCTTCTCCCCCTAATGTTTTACATGTCATACTTCTCCCCCATTGACATCAATGTCAAAGGTTTCAGCAATCATCAAACAACTGATTCTTACTAGGTCAAGTTTGCAAAAACACTATTCAAAAAAACATCCAATAAGAGTCCTAGATGACTCTACCCATCACATATACTACTCCATATAGGAAGCATCAACATTCAGTCCAGAAAAATAATGGTACTCTATTATGCTAGATTGATGCATTCTTCATCTTCTACTCAGATGTAGGAAGTAGCATAACCCCTAGCATACCTTGCAAATACTCAAAAGTCTCTTTGGTCTTAGAATGCAACACTAGATTCTTAGACACATTTACTGCTCTTGTGTTGTCACAATATATGGCAATAGGTACACTAAATTATATCCTTATATCCCTCATGATTTGTTTGATCCAAACAACTTGATTAAAATTGTTTGTTGTTGTGACATATTTTTCTTCTATTGTACTTTTTCAAGTACAATCCTTCTTCTTGCTTAGCCAAGAAACCAATCTTCCTCTAAGAAAGAAGGCTCCACCACTAGTGCTCTTTCTATCATCCATACTACCTAGCTAATCAATATCAATATAAGCACTTAGAGTAAAATCATTAGATTTGTCATACCAAATCGAAACTCTAGTGTTCCTTTTAGATATCTAAATATTTTTTTGACTACTGCATAATGTGCTTCTCTAGGATCATCTTGAAATCTTAGAAAAATTTCAACTACATTTGCTATATCTGCCCTTGTGTGAGTTAGATATTGCAATCCATTGATCATAGATCTATACTTTTTTTGCTCAATAGTAGGTGTCTCATCCTTTGTAGATAACTTATGTCTAGTTACCATAGGTTTTCAAATGGGTTTGCATGTTTCCAAAGAAAACCTTTTCAATAAATCTTTCAAGTACTTAATCTAAGAAATAAAGATTCCTTCTTTATTCTCTATAGTATGTAATCCTAGAAAATATTTCATTTGTCCTATCATACTCATTTCAAATTCCTTCTTCATTTATTCTACAAACTTGTTACTTTCATCATCGTTTCCTCCAAGTATGATATCATCAACAAATATTACCAAAATCATTAATCTATCATCAATTTATTTCCAATAGAGATTACTATCTTCCATGCCTTTTCTATATCCAAGCTTTGTTAGATGCTTGTCCAACCTTGCATACCAGGTTCTAGGTGCTTGCTTCAAGAAATACAATGCTTTCTTCAGTCTAAATACTATGTCATTGTCATCTATCAAAGTATAACCTTTAGGCTTCTCTATTTACACTTCTTCTTCAAGTTCTCTATTTGGAAATGTTGACTTGACATACATCTAATACACTTTGAATTTTTTATATGCTTCATATGCTAGAAAAGTCATCAACTAAAATCATGAAATACCTTTCACCATAGAATCCTTTAGTCTTTGTAGGACCGTTGAGATCAATGTGTACAATCTATGATTTTCTAGAGTAGTAAACTTCTCGCAAGGAGAAGAAGTTTTGTTATGCTTTTCCAAAACATACTCCTTGCAAATTATGTTAGTAGGTTTTACAATATTAGGAAGATCTCTAACTACAAACATACTACTAATCTTTACAATGTTGTCAAAGTTTATATGAAAAAATGTCTTATGCCATAACCAACTATCATCTACCTTAGCAACCAAAGATGTCATTTCAGTAGGATTCAACTGAAATATATTACCTCTATATTTGGTTCCTATTCCAATTACCTCTCCATATTTGTCTCTAATCATGCATGTCTTCTTTGTGAACTGCAATTGATAACCTTTGTCCACTAGCTATCCAACACTCAAAAGATTGTGCTTCAAACCATCAACAAAATATACATCCTTAGTGTTAGTCTTACCATCAAGAGTTATAGAACCAATAACTTTAACTTAGCATGTTGCATTGTTCCCAACTCTAACAATGCCTCCATCATGACTTTTGAAGTTAACCAACTTGTTCTTATCACCAGTCATATGATGTGAAAAAATACTATCAATTATCCAATCAAATTTCTTTTCAAATTGTGACACCAAACCTACTTTCTTTAGACTATCTTCTTTAATAGCTACAAATCCAATTTCATCATCACTAGCACTTACTACTTGTTCATCAGAATCATTTTCTTCATTTGCATACAGACACTCTATCTCTTCTAGGTTTGTAATTCCCCTTATAATTTTTCTTTCTTTTAGGATACTTAGATGCATAATGATCAAATTCATTACAAATTCAACATTTAAAGATTTTCTTACCATCTTTTTATCTTCTTAACAAAAGGGTCACTCCTTCAATTTTTTAATCTGCTACTGCTACCATAATCTCCTATAACACTTGTGCTCCTTGATAGACCAGGTCAAATGTTCAAGGCACTAAAAGCTATTTTAGTTTTGGTCAATTTTCTAGACTATCTAAGCTCATTCTTAACTACTTCAAGTCTTCCAAGCAATGTTTCCTTTGTGAAATCTTTGGTACAAGATGTCAACAACTGTATCATTTCAACTGCTAACTTAAATGGTGTTTGTTAAGCCCTTCAATATTTTCCATATCACCTCATCATATTCTTTAGTTCCTCCTTGAGCTCTAATACCTACAGTAATTTCTAATATTCTACCTACATATGATCTTATAGATTCATCTTCCATCATTTTAGCATATTGAAATGCACAAATCCAACTTTGTAGCCTCAATTTCTTAGAATGTTCATCACCATCAAAACTAGTTTCTAAAGCTTTCCAAATCAACTGTAAAGTAGAAAGTGACTTTACCTAATTGTATTCAATTTCAAGAAGTGTAGTCAATAGGGCTTCTCTAGCTCCCATGTTGCACATAAAAATATCTCTTTCTTCCTTGGTACAAGTTTCCAAATCTTTCTCAATAATGATTGTCTTTGATGTTTTTGTCAAGATCCAATATCTTGGACCCATACAAAATAGAAGTGTCATCATCTTTTCCTTCCATCTGTCATATTTTTTTCCATCAAACTTTAGACTATATTTTCTAAACATTCTCACCATGGATCTCCCAAAGTTGTTAAACTTTATCTTCAAGGACCTAATGCTCTGATACCAATTGTTAGAAACAATAGTCCACCAAGATAACTGAGAGGGGGGTAGGGGGTGAATCAGTTATCCAAAAATTAAAAAATTTATCTTCTTCAAATAAACTTAACCATTCAACCAAAGTAAACAAAAACCATAACAATATTCTCATAGATAATTACACCAAACATGTTAACTAGGGAAACCCTTCATCAAAGGGAAGACCCTGGAGGGAATAATGTCCACAAAATGATGTACTATTTAATAAATATTTCTTGTTATAAGATGGACCTGTTAGGATTATATTACAACATTTAGTACATATGAGTCCCTATTAGGAGATTTTGAATCCCTGTTAGGAGATTCCAACCCTATTAGGAGTTGTGGTACAATGTATGCAAGAAGAGCCCACTGCCCAAACATGCAATTTCAGTTAAAGAAAAGCTCATTGCCCCAACAAGTAATTTAATATTATGTTCCTCTTTCCTCTATTTTTTCAACTAAAAAAATCATTTTTATACCTTCTAGACTAGGTCACGAACCTCAGATCCAAATATCAAATGTTGGATCACACAATAAAACCTCGATAATGAAGTTTCCTTCACTTTTTCTTTGCTCTACTCAACTTCGCATTTCACTCTCTCTAATACTTATAATCACTTCTCCATGTCATCCATGATAAATGAAAATTTCCATCCTTTATACTAAATCCATAAAAAAATTCCCTAAGTTGGCTATTAGACCTTCTCAATTAATTATTATAGGACTACTTTAAGAACACATTACACTCAGTGATAACATTAGTCTTACGCCTTGCAACTTGTATAATTTTTTGTAAATGCAATATTATGATGAACAAGATTAGCTACATCATCATCAACATGTCCTTTTCACATCTGCAACCTTAATTCTCAAAATAACAATTATGCTAAGAGATATAACAAGTTTACCAAAACATGCCTCTATAAACTCTATCTCAGAACATACATCACCAAAACTTTCATAACTTCTTCTAGACTTAACATTTCTTCACCTGACATTAACTCCATATACTAGATACTTAGAATTATCTCCCATAATCTTAGATAATGACAATACTCAACTAGCCATCCATACTAACTTGATCTTTCCACTGTTCTTTTTTGAGATACCATAGAAAACTATTATGTTGACATCAATGAAAAACTCAGTCATGAATGTAACATATCATCATAGTAAAAAATCTACAATATTCCCCCATAATAATATCATCCAAATTCATGCTTCCAATTGATTTATATGTAGAGCAAGGTGAAAGTAAACTAGTAATTGAATCCATTGTAAGAAGTCACATGGAAGCCATAGATTAGGGGAACAAACAAAAAACTAATGGAACTAGTGCTCTAATCTCACTAGCTTTTGGAAACCCTTTAGGATTCAAGTCACCTCAAACCAAAAGCAGCTCAACCTCACCTAACTAGTTCAACATTTCTATTAGCAAAAGGAGGAGTATAGTTCTTGTGAAAATTCTAGTACAAGATGTGGTCAACAAGTGCCTAGATAAGATGCCAAAAATCAAAAAGCCTAAATTTGAAGCTATGCTTGAATTAGATGAGAAAATTGGGCATTAGATGAAATATGTATAAAAAAACCTAATGACAAGAGACAAGATGAAATCTTGCTATAAAATTATATAGTAGAAATAGCTGATCTTGGGCTTGCAACTAGGGTAGCTGAGATGAAAATTTTCAAGGCCATCAACAAGAAGATTATGAACATGATTTGGAAAGATTGGAAGAATAGGAGGTATTTAAAGAATTCCATGTGATTGGTGGATGTGTATATTCATTCCCTTCAAAATTCTAATGTATTATCCTTGCTATGTACTACTTTTGTAGTAGATGTCACATCCCCTACCAATCATAAAATTTTAGACTTGATAAAGAGAGATAAATCTATTGACAAGGTAGGAAATGATTGGCTAGATATAGTGATGACCAATAGAGTGAACTATATTTATGATTTCACCAAAACAAACGCATGAGCTGTCATGCCCAAAATACGGGGCTAAAACACACAATTTTATTTTTAATTTCAAAAAGTGACAATTAGATTAAATGTAATACATAAGTATTCAAAAAGAATTACTTAACTTCCTCACACTCATGTATAATTACAAAATTTAAGTACAAATCAAATGCAAATTTTCTTAACATATTTTAATCTTAAGTTGCATAAATTGATATATATATATATATATATATATATATATATATATATATATATATATATATATATATATATATATATATATATATATATATATATATATATATATATATATATATATATATATATATATATATCACTACATTATCTAATTAACTCCAATCAAATGAATATGATTACAAAACATATGAATATCATAAGAAGAGTGAAACATCATCATTTTATCCATTTTCAAATCAACATATGTAAAAAAAAATTGAAATACTAAAAGGGTAAATGCAAGAATATTACTCAATCTTTTCTCTTCTATTAATCAACCTGGTTCAAGGCTCTGTCAAGAAAGAACCAGTAAGAAAACCCAATATTGTTACCACTTCAACAAGAGTTAAAAATTTTTTTTACATAATATTATAGTACAATCTGAATTCTCTTCTTGGCCCTTAGCAAGGGATCCTTTTCAATATCTTCAATACATCATGGTGATCATGGAGAAGACAAAAAGATTGCCCCAGAGACAAATCAAACATATCATGAAGAACAAATCAAGCATGCATTCTCATCCTAGTTTGCACAATAGTTTCAACATTGAACCAGACTAGGGAGAAGGTGGATTTTCTGAATAGGAGACATTGACCACAATATCATAACATAGCCCTTTTGAGGCTAAAATCTCAAGAACTTCCGTTCTTCCACAAATGCCCTTTCGAGGCCAATAATGCAAGGATTTTCATTCTTCCATTACTTCAATTTTCAAAATTTCAAAACATTGTATGTGATGACAAGTAGGGGCCCAGAACACACTTCCCTCTTTCCCTCTTCTTTTCATGAGAAAAGACTCTACACTATTGGGGTCCAACTAAAGCCCTTCCCCCATACATGGCCACTTCTTTCCTATCCAAGGTTGAGTAATGCCAAAACAACCCACAAAAATCCCTTCGAAATTAAGCAAAACATGAAGGAAAGCATTCAATAAAACATGTTTCATTCTCTCCCAAGCATACCCAACATACATACACGCATACCAATGAAAACACAATAACATACACATGAACAAAGCAGGAACAATATGAACAACATAAACCAAATGAGATGAAGAATCCTACCTTCATAATAAGGTTATGGCTAAATGAACTAGTTTGAGATAAGCTTTTCCTTCCCTCCTTCAATCTTCCAAAATTTCTCTCTAAAACTAGAGATTGGGTAACAACCCAAAACCCTCTTAGAGATGCCTCTAAAAAGATCCCTACCCAAAACTCAACCAGCTACCTTCAAAAAGAATAACTCCCACCCACTTGCCTAAAGCCCTAGAGACTTCTAACTCAACTAGACATAAGGTAGGCCTCAAGGTGGAGTTAAAGTTATCCAACACATGATGGGACAATCAATTTTCGCACTAAAGCAAAAATGGGGGTTTTTGAGTGACCATAAAAGTCAACCAAAGGGGCTAAGGGGGTGGAAAATGTCCCCAACCCATACAGATACCCCTTAGGTACTTAGATTTAATGATTTTAGGCTTTTAGGATTAATTAGAGACCTATCAAAAGCTAGGAATAATTTAATATGTACTAACAACTTTCAAAATGTACATAACTCACTAATCTTAATTAAGGGTAATTAATCTCAATACTAACTGATTAAAAAAAAGTTAACTAACCAAATCCAGCTTAAATCTTTCGGTTACTCGATTCCCTCTAACTATCATGCTAGAATGCATATACAATTTACAAATGTCAAGAAACACTATATAAACACTGTTACGAAAAATTAACATTTATTGATTACAAAATGATACATTCATACATTTCATGATACAAATATGATACAAACAATGGGGTTTACATCTTCCGTCATATTCAACCTTGGTTTTCACAAACGGTACATAGGGTTCAGTTTCGTCTCTTCATTAAATTTTTTTGACTAAAATATTGTAACACCCTACTAAGGGATCCAAAGAATTAACCTAAAATTTAACTAAGTTTGGTAAAATTTTTTTTTTTTTTAAACATGAAAGTAACACCATTCATTACATAGTAGCGAAAGCAACAACATCATTTAACTAAAAATAAACATGAACATACAAACATAATTGGTTACATTCTTAAGGATCCTTTAACGTTGAATCACATCTAAATCAACTATTAATGATTCCATCTAATACAACATCCACATGATATAATAATGAAAAGTCCAATGTTCATACATTACATTTTTGATTGCTCGATCATCCACTGTACATGTCACAGGGTATGAAAGGCTTAAAAGAATATACATATGTATAAATAAAGTACATCATCATTAAAGATATAAAGATCCATCGAAAAGGATAACCATTTAACACAAACCTAACTAACTAAGTGCACAGTTCCTCCCAACCGTTAATAGCATCATTAGACCATCATGGGTCCTAGCCATCCCCCTGTGTGTAACATTCCAAATCATTGAAGAGATCATTGGTATTGTCAAATAGGAATGTCACTCCTAAAAACATACTACATCATATGCAGAAAGTAATCTAACATGCAAAATAAAGCATAAGATAACATCATCTAACATATGAAAATCATCAATGTAAGGATACATGTCCACCATCATAATCCATGAATAGAATGAAGATAGATGCCACAAAGAATGCATCAGCCACGGTGTCTCAAACGAATCGCAAATGATAAGAGTGGAAAATCACTACCACCCGACCGCATGGAACCTAAGTGGTCCACTCCCACCGCACTGAGGAGATAATATCAAGTTCCAAATAGGATATCAAATCACATAGCACAAATATTCTCTAAATCCAAGAATCCTTAAAGTATACTAACTCAAAGGTTCCAACACAAAACTAAAATCTAATCCTAGAGGCATACAAAGACATGTAGGAAACCTACTACGCAAGCGAGAAAGTGTCATCACTTGGATCATGCTAGTGTTACCCTGGTAGTCTCTTAATAGACCTTGATGCCCTATTGATCCCTCTGCGGCCACTAGTATCCTCTCATACAGACGAGGCATACTACAGAATGCAAGGTTGCAACCAAGCATTCTCTCTACTCCCAGCCTAGTCTGTACTAGCACTCAAGGCATGGGTGAGAACAAATAATTATCTTTTTAGGTTCATTTAAGCCAATATTAGGTGTGAATATTTTCACTTATTAAGACAACTTACAATGAGTTACCATGGTAGCCTCTTAGGGCCTTGTCCCCCATTGTAAGACACTTCCTGTCACTACAAGTAGATAACCTACCCTAAGCTCATGGAATCATAAATCACAAAATACCAAAAGATAATCCACAATATAATCATCAAAACCTCATGAGCAAAAGAAAAGCATCCATGGATAATCATGACCACAATAGTTCTCTATTGGCAACTGAAGGTATCCTTGATAATCACAATAATCATCCATTCTTAATAAGCAACCAAAAATTATCTCAAAATAATACTGATCGAATGACTCCAAAATGGTTGAGTCAAAACATGTCACAACATGACATCATCAAGATCAGATAAACAATTTCAATTCCATCAAATGACTGGAAATAACCCAAGTACAATTGATCGATGACTCAAAATGGTTAAGTCAAATGTCTCATACATATGAATCTCAGCTTCACACAAGAAGACTAAAAAGCAATAACAATCAGTAAATACAAACATCTCATAGTGCATACCTGATGGGGACACAACCCAAGAACAGAATGGACACAACAAAAAAGGGAAATTGTATTAATTAAAAAAATAAGCTAGTACATTCAGTACAGAGAAAATAAACTTCAAAACATGCCCTAAGGGCTTACAATAGCATAAATTTGGAGATAATTTCTCCTTTTAGTACCTCCTCTCAAACTCCACTCCGAACTACCTTTACAATGCCTGAAATCTCCTTAAATAGACCCCGAAGGGTTAAGGACTAGGAGTACATTCTAGAAAGTGCTAGTAGGCATCCACCAACCAAGTAGAAGGTTCCAAAAGCTGCATTAGAAGTCAACGCAAATCTAGAAGAATCCAGAAATGATAATCGAACTTCCGAGAGGCATAACTTTTGAACCGTAGCTCCGATTGACGAACCGTTTACATTTTTGGAAAGCTCTCAAAGTACTATATAGCCCTATGGACTACCTTTTCTTGTCCCCCATTTTTTGGCCCTTTTCAAGGTCATTTAAAGCCCCTAACCTAACTTTGAAGCATTCTTAGGAAGTCTCCACAACCCAAAAAATTACAGTAACTTTCAAACCATGTGGCCTTTTGACTTGGTTCTTTTTCTAGAATGCTCTAAATCAAAATTACATTCATCTAACCAATTTACACCTCCTAGTTCCCCAAAATGATGGCTCAATTACATACTCCTATTTTTTCAAGATTTACACGAACACTGATAGTGGAACTGTGAGAGTTGGAACCTTTATTTGACCCAAATGGGTATCCAAAAATGAAAACACATGAAACAGAAACTAAGTCTAAGTATATTTTTGGGTGACACAGGATTGTCCTTATACCTCTTGATGCTCTTGCATCAATACCATCACATAACCATGGTTGGGTTTATAATGATTAAAATCAAAGGACATTATCATGACACCACAATCATAATCCCTCGAGCCTCTTGTAGACGTCCTATAACTAGTCAACACTAGTGAAGCCAAAAACTCAAAACAAGTAGTATAGAGAAAACACAATATAAGCACATGTTTTGGTTTACTAAAATTACATAGTTGAACAAGGTGTGTAGGTCTCAGATTTCATTTTCAATTTTAGATATCAAGTGGAGAAATTTTGTACTTAACCCATGTAATAGTTTAAAATTTCCCATAACTCTAGAATTTGATTTCCAATTATGCTAATGATATATTGTTTATAAAAAAAGTTAATTGAAAAATGACCCCCATCAAATTTACATTGTAAATTTTTAACATGAGAAATTACCAATTCTTTTCATTATCATCTTTTCTTCATAACTCAAGTCAATTAAATAATTAAATTAAACCTAAATTGTTAAGACTATAATATTACAAAATAATTTATTATTAAAAGAAATGATCTATTAATACAAAACTTTTATCAAATATAATAATTATTAATTATCAAAAACATATATACATATTTACATATATATGTATACATATAGATATATATATTTATATATATATATACATACATACATAAATATATATATATATATATATATATATACATACATACATAAATATATATATATATATATATATATATATATACATACATACATATATATATATATATATACATACATACATAAATATATATATATATATATACATACATACATAAATATATATATATATACATACATACATAAATATATATATATATATATATATATATATATATATATATAAACATTTAATAATAATAATGTTTTAAAACATTATAAAAATCACAATGTAAAAAGTAATTTTTGCAACTTGCATATCGTAGAACAAACATTGTATATATAATTCCGCGGTCGCGGTATGCAGTGACCCTGCGGTCACAGGTCCTAAGGCGACAACGGTATAGAGTACTACTTATCATTGCAATAACTGCAATGCAGGTACTCTGCACTTAGAGCAGACAGGGTATGGGCTTCGCCCTCCCAATTTTATTTTGTTCAATACAATTTTTTTTATAATGTTTTCAAAAAAATGTTTTTTTTCATAA